>JTDE01002585.1:24220-37312 GCA_014338405.1 Paragonimus skrjabini miyazakii
ACAAGATCTAAACCGACGAGAAAGATAGGAAAAATGTAGTGAAAGAAGCGTTTCAGCATAGGAGTGTGTGTTAGTATATTCTAGAAAAGATAAAGATGAAAAACGAAATTCGGATTGGACTACGAAATGAACAGGCAAACCATTTATCATACAATACACCAAGAAAGCTAAAGAAGGCCACAGACACCCAGATTTATGAACATGGTAGCGGGTGAGTCCTAAATGACGGTAGTCATTGGTTGATGACATCGATGGCTGCTTCGCGTACCACGCACTTCCGTTCACGAACACGCATTGGCTATTCTGTGAACTTGCGGACGCCCGTCTAGATCATATCTCTCCAGACTGTCAGGTTCAACGCCAATTCATCCCAAGATCTAAAATCAATGGTAGAACATGAAAGGTTTACCTGGATAACATGCTCGTATCTCAGCTTCTGACCACCAGGATTTCGCTTCCTTCCTCTCAGTTGTTTATATAGCAGCTGTTTTGGAATACGGTCATCGCCCATATGACGAACGTGACCTAGTCAACAAAGCTGGTCAAGCATCGGTATGGCTTCCATCCCTTTCATTTCCGATCGCCGAAGTACTTCAGTATTCGGAACCATGTCCGACCATCGAATACCCAAGATACGTCTTGGAAATTGCAGATGAAGACGGATCAGACAACGTGCATTCCGCTCATATACTGTTCAAGTTTCGCTGTCGTACAGCAGTATAGACAACACCATTGAGCGGTAGACACAGACCATAGTGGCCATTTTCAGACTGTGGTTCTTCCAGACACGTATTTCAGGACATCCGAAAGCAACATTAACCTTCGTCACACGAGTTCTTAATTCGCAATCCACGGACAGATCGGTGGACAGATTGCTACCTAAATAGCAGAACTATGTGCAGCTGCTGATAACGTGTCCATTGATGCCAACTTAAGGTGTGAGTGCAGTCAGATGCAAACTAATTAGGGGTGAAGCTAGGACGCAATCCTGTTTTACGCCAGTGACAATGTCAAACTCAGCAGAGGTTGACCCACACGATTTGTCTTCATGTCCAGATATAACATTCTAATCAAATTGAGGAAGCCACGTGAACATCCAAACTTACTAAGCATCGTCCACAACGCCTCGTGACTCACAGAATCAAAGGCCTTGATGAACTTCACGTAGAGGGGATACAGGGGTTGGTTGCCTTCCAGGTAGTTCCTATGAATCTGTCCAGCAACAAACGTCAGGTCGATCGTATTGCGACTAACTCGGATTCCACACTGACCCTCAAGAACATTGGCCTCCAAAACGTCCGCATTCAGTCGGCTTAGGAGGATTCGCACAAGCATCTTGCCTATGCAGCAGGCTAGTGCCTCGATAGCAGTCACACACTGCTTGCTACCCTTACCTTTAAACCAAGGTACGATAGGAGTATCTTTGAACTCTTGTGGCATTACTAACTGCATTCAGGTGGAATGAACCAGCTGGAGCAAAGCCCGTTCCAACGCCGGTCAGCCATCCTACTGTAATCCAACTAACAATCCACATCACTCGCGTGATACGCACTTCACGAATGTCGCGCTGTCGCACAATCACGTAGTCAAGCAGATGGTGATGGCCGATTCGTGGACGGGTTCACGTCGTGATGTCGCTCGCATCCAGTTGGAATCGGTGTTCGTGATAGCCAATTCGTGAGTAGTACACAGGTGGAGCAAACAGTCGCCGCTCTCGTTGGCTGAACCAATGCCGTAGGGTCCGAGAACTCACAGCCAGGTCAACGAGTCGCGCCCAACTCGAGCGTACAAGTCACCCAAAACAAACAGTCGATCAGTCACCGGCACCGACCGGATTGTGGCGGACAGCTGATCATAGAACTCGTTCTTTGTATCATCAGGCTGACACGTATTTCGACCATAAACACTAACAAATGTGGCATCATTGCCTCGACCGAGTCGCAGGCCCATGGACAAGATTTGAAGGTTGGTGTTGTGCAGTTCGCCTATCATCAAATTGTTGATGCGACCAGCGACTGCGAAACATACAGCATACTCCCGAGCAACGTTTGCCAGATAACCTATCCAGTAGAAGGTGTACCCAACACCTGCTTTTTGGAGCTTACCTTGGTCTGCAAGCCTTGTCTCTCTCAAGGCTGCTACGTCGATTCCATACCGGTTCAGTTCCATCGCAATCAGTGCAGTGCGTCGTTCTGGCCGTTCTTTGGAGCTGCATCGATCCAACAGCGTGCGCATATTCCATGCTCCAACACAGAGCGTCTTGCATCCCCAGGCCTGTTTCAGGTTGCTCTTCGGGTTACTGAAATTTGAGTGAGCATTATCTGCTCGGGGATCAATACTGCGGGGACAGTATGAAGGTGAGTGATTGGTAGTAGCATATTTTCGCCTATCCACCCTGCCATGTGCAGCAGATAGGGCGACTCGGTTTATCCTGCGCGACAGTTGATGCAGCATGATATTTGGTTCAGTGTGTATCATCATGGTTTGTGGGCTCCGGATATTGCCAGGACACCCAGATCTAGACAGGAGAGCGATTAGGGCCCTCAACCATAGAATTTGGCTCAAAAGCCTGTAGCGCAAGAGATAAGACGACACACACATATATACAAACGCAAGATCATTGATCACCAACAACAACCAAATTGCAATGGCTACTCACACGCCATATCTATAAACTCAACACGTTCACATAAAACATATAAGGCATAATATTGTAGAGACAAACAGGTTGCAGACACAAAACCAGACCATACAAGAACAAACATTATGCATCATTCACAACCAGCGCATCTGTCTTTTGTCTGGCTGCCCCCTGTTAGCCTATTTGACATGGTTGGGACTCCAAGGACCGATGTCTCAGTCAGCATAGTCCGCCGGATCAAAACAGCACACAAGCCTGACCACCACTCCAAAGTAACAGAAAAGGTCAGGATCCGAGTGTGTTAGAGGAGATAAGACAGACAGTAATCGGTATATCAGCCAACGAAATGATCTGTTCAAACATGCATCTGTAATGGTGTAACCAGAGTGCCAATTTCGCCTCGGTGACGCACGATGGACATCGAGATTAACAATATAACGAAATGCCGATATAATGACGCGAACCGAGGATACATCAGGTCGGTGTATCGCATAAGGTAACCGCGAACTGCATACGATCGTATGTTTCAATTTATGCTATCATCTGGAGACAAATCGATTTTTGCACGAATTCAGGATTATACAGACCGCCGGAGGCACCATCAACTGGTTGTGTTTGGAATGGCTTGCTGTGATACAAACGTCGACGGTTTATAATAGTGAGTGGTTAAATGGGGACTGTGTGTGATTACAACAGATGCCGGGAGTAGCCGGTCAGCATATGCGACCGCATACAGTCGGGTCGTTCTGTTCGACGGGTGTGAGCGATGGTCCTGACAGAAGACTGGGGTGGTAGTGATCGAGATAATTGTTACAAAACATGGTCTAATGCTCCAGACTACTGAAACCAATCTGGTCAGCACGGACTAGATTCTGGTTATTCATACAGACATGTGTGCCCGGTTGACTTCAAAGCAGGTGTACCTTACAGAATACGTAAACGCTGCCAAGTGGAATTGGCATTCCAACCCATGCCTTGCCATCAGTACATATTGGCAAAATCTTGTAGTATGACAAACGCAGGAACGATTGGAAGCTTGTTCCAGCTCTGTGATCAGCCTGGCGCGTTTAAGCCCTTGATATTTCTGTGGAACTAGGTGGACATCTAACAGTTTACAGTGACATAATCTCCTCAAACATCCTGTTAACTAGAGCGAGATGGATATTAGATTACATTTGTTTTAACCGTAACATCAAGCAACCTCAAGCGATAATGCGAGTTCGTTTACAAAGCACAGAACAAAACGAGCCGTCTGTACGTGTGATTACGTGGATGGCACTGCCGGTACGGACAGTTGTTGCAAATACTACGTCATCCCCCGTTTAGGTGAACCTTCGTGTTAGACCTCTTGTGCCTATGTGTGTCATGGTACACTGAACGTCCGTACATGTCTAATGTCATAGGAAAAATCCGCCAATTCATTTCTGACGAAATGGAATCTATATACTTAGTCAATTAGTGTGGATGAAAATAACAAAAACGAGTTAAATACTGTTAGTTATAACTTTGAATAAACTTGACAATTAGTAGTTTGTTGAAGGCTGTTGATAAGACGGACTTTTGCATCAATTGTTGAAAGAACTGTACTGTGTTCCTCAAAGCACTCTCAAATACCTACCGAATAGATGATCCTGTCCAAGGTACAAACCATGTTTCCATGGAACGAAACCAGGCTTATGGATTACCAATTTCACAAGCTGGTCACAATTCACCAGAGCGGTCAAGTCAGTACACTTACCGATCGATGTTTAACTTAGGTTTGCGAAAAATTCCTGAACCGCATTTTTTGGTATGTTTGAACCACGTGATTGGTCAACTTTTCCTACGCCCCATGTTTTCAACTCTTACTTCACCATCATTTGCATGCACAGAGCATGAGTATGCAGCTCATAATGTAGCACGTTCAGTATTCAGGCCAAGTATGCAGTACATTTAGAAGATACAAGACATATGGAAACGTATTCATGTACACATATGTACCATATGAGAGGATATATGAAGCAATAGTCGTAGGCGAACTTCACCAAACATTCAGCTATTACAACTAGTTCGTGCAAGTTGTTGGGTGAGTGGCGCAGTGGTCAATACATGTGCCTCAGGGAAGTAGGACGGAATACAAATCCCGGACGTTGCTAGAGTGTGCATCACTGATCAAATTTAACATGAGCGAAACCTGAATGTGGTAGTACTTTCTGAAATGAGCTGATTGAAAACTCTACTTAAACACGTTGGTCTCAAATAAATGTGTGTACCGTTCATTTCATATGAAACTCGACTGTTGGTATCAGTCACAGAAATCCGAACACCACCTTTTGATAGTCATGCATAGCAATTCGACACCAACACTTAGATTATGATTGTTGGCACAGCTAACAAACTACATTACTGAAACAATTACGCTTCATTAGTCAACTGCTATTTCTAGAAGTACTCTGATTTTCGTCTTGCTGAACAGTGTAACTGTCGCAAGTAATGGGCTTAAATGGAAAACTTCTGTCGGACCTGAAATAAGTTACTTTCTAAAAGGTACAATGTTTTTTACAACTTTCATATTAGTGTGATAAAAAATTGAAGGTTAAAATCGATTACCAACTGCAGACACTCAGGCAGAAAACGTTAGCGAACTAACTCTGAAATTACACATTCAAGATTTCTGTAACTTTCAGGGATCATAGCAACGGGTTTCAGTTTGAATAATAGACTTGCAAAATGGATATTCTATTTTTAGAATGAAAACAATAATTGCGAATTGTTTTGTTGTTGATGCATTAAACACTGTTTTTTATAATTAACTTGTGTTCCGATTATTAACTGAAGTTCTATAGAGTGCTATTGAGAGTACGTAAATGATTTCTGCATTTAACAGGCTAAGTTCATCCAACAACGACGAGTCGTATCTAAAAAAGGCAAACCATAGACTGATCAGTTTAACATCACCATCAGTATTGTTGATGTTGTTAACTCTGTGATGATGTATTGAACATTCAGTTTGTATTTACTGGTCTTAATAGCGAAATCAGAGAACGTGGGTTTGCAACGAGTTTTTCGAATCAATCAAAGCGTGTTCCAGATAAATTCTATTACGATATCAAAGTTCACACCTTCGTGATCATTATTAGGGCAGAGTCAAAGTTACGGTGGTTGATGTTTTCTGCTTGCCACCCACGAACAACAGCTTTGTTAAGTGCGGCCATGAGCTATATTGATTTATACTGTGCTAAGCTGTAAATCGATTCGGAGATATGTCACAAACTCGTGGTTGGAAAGTTAGTTACAAGCTTGCGCGTCTAAAAGCTACATTTCAAGAGTTCAATCGATGTGCTAGGATCACGCAGCCAATTGGGATAAACAGCCACCATGATTGTGCTTACAACTTGTGACGGGTTTTGTAGTAAGTTGATTCAGAGTATGTGTATCCGGCAAACTTGAGCGTGGAGCACGTTAAAAGCAGGACGTTAGCCAAGTAACCTTCACACAATACTCCGATCATAACCACGAAACTGTCAAGCAGCAAGGGGCTGATAAAGCTGTCAATTTCTGTCATGAAACTGTCGATGGGACTCTTCTTCGAAGTAAAACTGTCACCTGTACAAAGCATGTTTTTACACCTCTTTAGAAGTGAGGATGATTTTTACACAGTGGGGTGAAGTTAGATAAAGTTATCTGTCATATTTTAAACGTACTCTGTTAAGGGAAACTGAACGTGGAGCAATCGCGGTCGGTTGTCAGTAGTATTGTTAATTTCTAGGGAGGCGATCAATAATAAGGTATCTGACGAACTGTGTTTCACGAGACTTTTTCCAGGGTTCATGGTTGATAATTACCGCCTTGCAACTAAGTAATGTAGAAAACAAACTATGGTTACAATGGATCGTATCGAAACGCTTAGTATATTTCCTTCAGGTAAATTCTATACCACAGACCTCCTAATATGTCGCAACTCTCGGACATGCAAGAACGCTACATTTGAGGATGCGCTACTTCTGATGAGCAGTGTTATCAGAACTGTTCATAGGTAGAATATTCGTGTATTAAAACTTTATCTAGACCCAATGAATTCGCGATTTTAACGAATCGTATCTATAACATCAAGACTATTTTGAAACATTAGAGCAGCGGGAAAATTTACATCACCAAAACGGCCAAGTATTTCGTGTGTACAGTTTTAGTCTGACAACTTCACTCATGTTTGTGACGAAACAACCAGTCATCAGTCTTATGGTAATGGAGTATAGTGTTAGCCCGAAATATAAATAGCCAATAGCTGCAAGCCATGCATTCGCGAAAAATCAAACTAGTATAGAGCAAAGACAAAAAACAACGATTTAGAAAAAAAATTCTTTCGAGAATATGTGAATGAAACCATAAATAAATCCATTCTTGACCAATTTAAACTGACAAATCTAGCATGTAGGCATGAGCATATTTGTAACAGAATCTGTGAGACTCGAATTAGATAAGTTACTTTTCATCTGTAACAGATGATATTAGCCCTGATAAGCGGTATGTTTTTTTGCTGTTTAGGCAGTTTCAACTTGGACAACAAAATCTATCGGACTGACCTACAATCGTTGTTCCATAATTACTCAACTAGTCTATTACAGTGCAAATTCATGTCTACAATGTTGCTTATTTCTCAGCCATGTACACTGTTTAACATATGGTGAGTAATCAAAGACATCTTGGAATATACACAAATTGTAAGAAATGTGGAGACAAAGAATCATCCACATTTGGTGTAAGTTACCTCGGTCATAGACAATCGGTTGTTAGCAAAAACGTCAAGTGATGCACAAGTTTCTGGACAGTATGCATGAACGACGAAGCTTATGAAGGTTTGGAAGACAACTTTAGCCTTGTTTAACTTATCTGTGGTAAGGTTCGTAAGCCGGTACAACCAACGCACAAATCTCCATGGTGTAATTTGCCCTAGATGGTCACAACGGCATTATGCAACAACTTATGAATCAGTTGTCCGGTTTGGGCATGACTACATGAAAGACAATAAGGTATAGAGTCAAAAACACGTCAAAGGAATTCGAGTGAAAAGGCTTGCCTAATCGAGAGAGGTTGGTGTACTACGCCTGCACAACACATTTTGTCACACCATTAATGAATTCCGGATCTGTGCCACGATAATTCTAGTTCACCTAAAGTGTTCCTCAATTTTGCGTTCTTGTCATCTGACAGTGTCGTTCTATTAGATTCAGCCAAGTTTTAAAAGTGTCTTCGCTGATCGGTATGACTAACTACAGAGACTAGACTCAATGTCAATCTTTGGTCCTCCCAACACTGGCAGCATGGATTGTTGCGTCCCACAGGTTTAAGCTTCGGCTGCCTGCATCATCGTTAAGTTTTCACGGCCGATTGTATCTCACATGCAGCGGAACAGGCATAATCAGGTCGCACAGCGGCGATCCGCTGCATTTCACGCTGACACCCAGGGACAACACCGGACTTGCATGGGTACATTACTTATAATCAGTTGTAGCTGAGCGTTCGCAGATGACAGTTCAGTCGTGCCTAGTGCGAAGTCAGTGGCTTTGCGAAAGATTGGCTGAAATACAGTCTTCGGTCGTGGCAAGGATGTGCGCTGCTGACGAGCTACAAAAAGAACGAAACTCCAGTCTAGTGCCTTTTGTCGAAAGGAGCTAACTGGAGAGCTCATCTGAATACGAAAGTGGCGTCCAAATAAGGACGGTGCTCAACGTGACAATGAATATAATCGGGCTATTCCTATCATCTTACAGTGCTCAGGGTGGGGGCAGTGAATGTCTCCGTTTATTAGTATTTCGCGGTGGATCGAGACAATGGACATCGAATGTTAACATAAGCAATCCTTTGTAACCGGAACGTCGGAGCAAGCGCCAGGATAATGAAAATGACGAACAACAACATCAACACCGTTTGGGTCATTTGTGTGTGTGTCAGCAAGCCCTGCCCGGACAAGCATAACATAAAATCCCAACTGAGAATTTAACAAACATTAATTACAAAAGAGAACTGCTTGACGAATAAAAAAATTTAGCACTACAATAGGAGTCTCACTATTTCCGACATTAGCAAATTTAGTAAGTCTGCAGGCGTACAGGATAAAACTCAATTGATCAGATAGCTAGCAGCAACTTGTTTCAAACTTTTGAGGGAACATGGTAGAATAGACAGGCAGCTTTTGTTTATCTCCTTTTTTTGATAAACCTTGTTCACTGTCTACATAAACCTCATAGAAGCTAGCCAAGGTAAACCATAACAATGAAAGAATTACAGTGAGATAATATGTCGGTAGATTTGTGTGCTGCTAAGATTACCTAAAGTAGGGGTACGATATGTTTTCTGTACTATTTGTATTGATTCAACAACTAACTACTCTAGGAATATACAGGCAGTACGTGTTGATGCTCCTTATACCGACTGAGGAGTGGTATTTTATTCTAGTGAGAGAAGATCAAACTTTGTCAGTGCCTGACTGGATAGTTCATTCTTTCTCTCTCTCTCTCTCTGTAGTTTTGGTTTCCTGATCTTTTCTGCTACCTTGGCGTGGTAGTCAGGCTTGTGTGCTGTTCTGATCCGGAGGGCTGTGCTGACTACGACCTCGGTCGTTGTAGGTTCAACCATGTCAGACTGACCAACGGGGAGCAGCCAGACAAAAAGCAGATGCGTCCGTTGCGAGGTGTTCGTTGTGTATGACGTCAGTGTTTTGTGTTTCGGTTGAGTTTGTTATTTTTTCTCACTGATCTGATTCTCTGTATGCGTGATTGGTTTGTCTGTGCAGTATGTGTAGTTGGTTTGGCTGTGCAGTATTATCCCTTTGTGAATGTACCGAATGTCTTGGGTTGTGACTGTCGAGCCTGTTCAGGATGGTTGATGCTGCTACGTGTGTGTGCGTGTGTCACCTGTTGTCTTGCGGTACAGGCTTTTGAGCCAAATCCTATGGTTGAGGGCCCTAATCGCTCTCCTGTCTAGATCTGGGTGTCCTGGCAATATCCGGAGCCCACAAACCATGATGATACACACTGAACCAAATATCATGCTGCATCAACTGTCGCGCAGGATAAACCGAGTCGCCCTATCTGCTGCACATGGCAGGGTGGATAGGCGAAAATATGCTACTACCAATCACTCACCTTCATACTGTCCCCGCAGTATTGATCCCCGAGCAGATAATGCTCACTCAAATTTCAGTAACCCGAAGAGCAACCTGAAACAGGCCTGGGGATGCAAGACGCTCTGTGTTGGAGCATGGAATATGCGCACGCTGTTGGATCGATGCAGCTCCAAAGAACGGCCAGAACGACGCACTGCACTGATTGCGATGGAACTGAACCGGTATGGAATCGACGTAGCAGCCTTGAGAGAGACAAGGCTTGCAGACCAAGGTAAGCTCCAAAAAGCAGGTGTTGGGTACACCTTCTACTGGATAGGTTATCTGGCAAACGTTGCTCGGGAGTATGCTGTATGTTTCGCAGTCGCTGGTCGCATCAACAATTTGATGATAGGCGAACTGCACAACACCAACCTTCAAATCTTGTCCATGGGCCTGCGACTCGGTCGAGGCAATGATGCCACATTTGTTAGTGTTTATGGTCGAAATACGTGTCAGCCTGATGATACAAAGAACGAGTTCTATGATCAGCTGTCCGCCACAATCCGGTCGGTGCCGGTGACTGATCGACTGTTTGTTTTGGGTGACTTGTACGCTCGAGTTGGGCGCGACTCGTTGACCTGGCTGTGAGTTCTCGGACCCTACGGCATTGGTTCAGCCAACGAGAGCGGCGACTGTTTGCTCCACCTGTGTACTACTCACGAATTGGCTATCACGAACACCGATTCCAACTGGATGCGAGCGACATCACGACGTGAACCCGTCCACGAATCGGCCATCACCATCTGCTTGACTACGTGATTGTGCGACAGCGCGACATTCGTGAAGTGCGTATCACGCGAGTGATGCGCGGCGCTGAATGTAGCACCGATCATAGACTGGTTAGGACTAAATTATCTATCCATGTACGCAAGTCTGTCTATTGTAGATTTTTCGGACAACGGCAGAAGTTAAATATCAAACGACTGGAGGACTTCGAGATGAAGACTGCTTTTCAATGTGCAGTTTCCTCTCTTCTACACGACGTTCCTGTCTCCACTACCCCTAAGTGTATATGGCAGTTCATCAAGGAACGGATTACGACGGCAGCCACTGAGACGATTGATGTGAGACGCCAGAAACGTCCGGACTGGTTTGACAACAACAACGGGGTTATCACCGAACTGGTACGAGAGAAGAATACCGCATTTGCCGCCGCCACAGTGGACCCGAGCAACGAAACGAAGAAGGCGACGTTTCGAATTATCCGCCGTCAACTGGTCGAACGTGTTCGCGGAGTGAAGGACAACTGGTGGATGAAACAGGGCGAGCGGATGCAAAGCTTTGCAGATCGTCGACAACATGAGGAAATCTAAGATTCGCTCAAAGTGATCTGCGGTCCGTATATCCAGTCTACTAAAGCACTGGTAGACGTGGATACCGACTGTTCGCGCACCAAGCCAGAGGACATCATGAAAGTCTGGTGCAAACACTTTGATAACCTACTAAATCGTCCTGCTACCATTGATCGGGTAACTGTGAACAGCCTGCCGCAACAGGTCATCAAGCCTTCACTTGCTCTCGCTCCTGATTTACTAGAATTGCAGAGAGCGATTAGTCAACTTCGCAACGGGAAGGCTGCAGGTGAAGATGGATTGCCAGGCGAAATCCTGAAGAACGGCGGACCGGCGATGGAACGTGCACTGCTCCAGCTGGTTCACTCCATCTGAGAGCACGAGGAGATGCCACAGGATTTCAAGAATGCTGTGATTATAACTTTGTTTAAAGGTAAGGGTAACAAGCAATGCCCCAACAGCTATCGAGGCATCAGTCTGCTGAGCTGCGCAGGCTAGGTACTTGACAGAATGCTTCTGAACCGTATGAACACGGATGTATTAGAAGCCAATATTCCTGAGGAGCAATGTGGATTCCGGGCGAATCGGAGTACGATCGACCTGGTGTTCACTGTTCGACAGCATCAGGAGAAGTGCCGGGAACGGAACCAGCTCTTGTACGCCCTCTTCGTCGGCTTCACCAAAGCGTTCGACTCCGTGAGCCGCGAGGCGCTGTGGACGGTGCTTGGTAAGTTTGGATGTCCAGGTAAGTTCGTCGATTTGTTTAGATTGTTGCATGTTACCATGAGGGCGAAGGTGCAGTCGTGTGGATCTACCTCTGATGATTTTGATATTGTCACTGGCGTGAAGCAATGTTGTGTCCTGGCACCATCCCTGGTTAGCTTAAATTCGACTGCCATGCTAACAGTTGCTTTTCAGGACTCTCGGGAGGACGGTGTTAAGGTAGAGTACCGGACAGGTGAACACCTACTGAATATTCGACGTTTCGGCGCCCCAACCAGGTTACATACTTCAATGATGCGCATGCTTCTGTTCGCAGATGACAACGCGCTGTTTGCACATAACGAGGACGAACTACAGCGACTGGCCACGGCTTTGGCGACCGCGGCATCCAAGTTTGGACTGGATATCAACACAGGTAAGACATTTTCTTTCTCTCAGCCTTCTCCGGGCGGAGGTGCTGTCTGTGCACCTTCACCTCAAATCCGTGTTAATGGAGATGTTGTCAGCAGCTGCACAAATTTCTGCTACTTGGGCAGCAATCTGTCCACCGATCTGTCCGTGGACCACGAGATGAAAGCTCGTGTGGCAGAGGCCAGTACTGCTTTCGGACGTCTTGAAAGACGTGTTTGGAAGAATCACAGCCTAAAGCCGACCATTAAGCTCTTCATTTACCACTCAATGATGCTGTCTATACTGCTGTAAGGTAGTGCAACCTGTACATTGTATCAGCAGAATGTGCGCTATCTGAGCCACTTTCATTTGCAATGTCTAAGACGCATCTTGGGTATTCGGTGATCGGACATGGTTCCCAACACTGAGGTACTGCGGCCAGCGGACAAGAACGGGATGGAAGCCTTGCTGATGTTGAATTAGCTTCGCTGGATGGGTCACATCCATCGGACGGGCGATGACCGTATCCAGAAACAGGTGCTGTATGGACAACTGAGATCAGGTAAGCGAAATTCTGGTGGTCAGAAGCTGAGATACCAGGAAGCTATGCAGGTAAGTCTTTCACGTTGTAAAATTGATTTTAAATGTTGGGAAGGCTTAGCGTTGAACCGGACTGCTTGGAGGAATACGATTCGAACGGGCGTGCGCGAGTTCAGCGAGCAGTTATTGCGCGGCCGGGAACGAAAGCGCGCGGTACACAAAGGAACCATCGGTGCCATAGGTCGTGGTGTATGACTATATGGCGTTGCGATGTGTGAGGCCGCGAATGCGCTGGCCGCCCTGGATTAGTAGGTCACCAGCGTACTCATAATGCACCGTCGGCGAAGAGACGACGAATACGT
>JTDE01002585.1:37473-47654 GCA_014338405.1 Paragonimus skrjabini miyazakii
TCTACCTACTCTTTTCTTGAGCTTTGTTGGTGTGTTGAATGATGAATCGTTTGTCTGATCTTTTCGTAGCTCAACTTTGAGTTTTGTTTTTCAATTTTATCCTTTCCGGAATGCACTAGCATGCACTCGTATACTAAAATGCTTCTTGTAGTACATTTCACACATCTTTCTTCCTAGTATAGATCTTGTCACTGCAGTCTCTCTCACGGTTTATTTTCCGAGAGATAAGGGTTTCCTTTTCGTGCTAGCCATTCCATTGGCTAACCAGCATTAGCCGGCTGGACACAAAGGCCTCACTCACACACCTACTGGTCTTATTCCTTCGGGCTTACACCGGATACGTGGTGTATGAGTGGAACTGCAAGTGGTGCAGCGCAAGCCACTTGGGGTGATGGTTTAAAGCGCAGGCGTCCTTTGGCTTCGGTCACTGTGACAGGCTAATCCGTTTCGGATGCCGCCAACCAGTTGTGGTTTCTGATTGCACTAACACAGCTCGAGTGCTGTCAGGACAAAATTCTCTATCCTGCTTTGAAAGGTGAACTGGGCAAGGTGCGCGACTTCATAATATATCAAAGAAGCATCCAGTTACCTTGCACATGCGGTGGTGGACGGCGTCAAACCACTTGATTGGATGAGATTATTTAATCGCTGTTCGCAAACCGTGGGTCAGGTGCTATTTATCGCAACACTGGCGACATACTGAACTTGTATACATTTAAAAAGGGGAAATGAGAGCTAATTTTTGACCTGCCGCATATTACAAGTGCAGAGTACGGACAACAACATAAGATGAGATTGGTGTAAACGACGTACAGGAACATTTTGGAAGGTGCGACATTTGCAAAATGTGACATGTAAAGAGGTTGAGTGTATTTGGGATGCTGGCGCATGAATTACGTTCGCTAAAATACAAGCTTAAAAGTGAAATGAGCATATAACATAAAACAGTTTGTTTCAGTCGCTCATGATATTCACCCTCAAGCCGGTAATCCTGCTGGAGATCATAACATTCATCAAATGATCAGACAGCGTTATCGATCGTGCATGTATTGACCTTTATTGTGATTGCCTTAGAATTGTGTTTGTCGCTTCCTTCTAACTTGCCATATGTTTGAGTACATGAGGCACGCAAAGTTGTAACTCGAATAAATACTTATCCTAATTTCGGGTATCTTTGTTCATCATGTCTCTTTGGGTGAGTTAGAAACACAATAGCTCTACGACCGTTTTCGTCCTTGTTGACAATCATCAGGTATGGTCAGTCCCAGTAGAGGTTGAACCAACAACCCTTTGCTTCACGACCGAAACCCTCATCTGGTGTCTGTCCAATATGTAGACTGGCAATTTGTAGTGAACTGTGTTTAACTGCACTAACGACGAGCCAGTTACACATTAGGTACACTTGCCTTTAAGTTCTCGACGGTCATCATATTCAGAACCAGGTGGGATCTATCGACGCTTGTTCATGAGGTTCATCGACGTGATGGAAATCCAGTTATGTTGCAACCGAACAGCTCCTTCGAAACATACCTGTTCATAGCATGCTTTCGTAGCTGCGGTGATTTGTTCCCAGTGTTCGTTAGGATCACTCATCTGACTCGAAATGGACAAATTGTTCACCAACGCCTCCTGGTAAGCGTTCTTCACACCTCATCGCTCGAATGTTAGTTAAGTTCCTTGCACTTACGAGTGTATTTCCTTTGGACAAATGACAAAACAAAACGGGCATGCACAACAGCATGGTCCGAGTCCAGGTGGTTGCTTCAAAAGGCACAACAGTCTTTAACAGAGTGGTACCGCCTGTAACTGACCGTTATATGATCCAACTGTGTCCATGGCTGAGAAGCACACGGAGGTCTCCATGTAACACAGTGCTTCTTCCTGTGTTGGAATGCGGTGCTCGAAATATAGAGACCGTGAAATGTGCACAGTTGCATCAATCTTTTGTCATTTCCAGTGCGTTGTGGCCGGATACCAAACATACCTCCCGGTTGCTTCTCATCAGGAGAAAGACGACCAAGCTGAGCATTAAAATCGCCCGCTAGTATGATGATGTCTGAGTGTTTAGTTTGCCTCAGAAAGTCAACGAGAGTGTCATAGAACGCATCCTTGGTGGAATCCGAACAGCTGTCTGTTGGATGCAGTAGCAGTATAGATTCAGTACATGCATATAACCAAGTTACAGTGGACATACCTAAAAATGCCAACATCACCCCCATTTGGTCTCTACAAGTATCGTTCGGTGTGACTAAGGCTTTATTCTTTAGGTAACACGCCGTTTTGACTTGTTCTATTCTAATCTGGATGGTAGCTTAGTAGTTAGATCTTCAAAAGACACCTTCGCATTTTACTAGAGCAGTTGACCTAACATAATGCCACATTAAAGTCAGCCAAATACCAACGAGGTAAGGCCGCCGTTGTTGTTTTTTGACCATCAGACTTTAGCAGACAGGGTCGCTGAACTCACGAATAAGATCAGCGTCATCACTGAATACACCGAACACCATCCTTTGGGACAACATCGTCATTTTGATTGTCCAACAAACTGATATGGTCACTTCATACCTAGCTGTGTACACATAATACAGCCCGTGACCGAAACGCCGCGGGAAAGAACGCAAATTTGTTAGGGCGTCCCACCCTGGTATCATCCCAAGGCGCCTACGCCATGAAAAAGGAAAAAACGATTGACTTTGTCCTAGTTTGTGGACCTGCTCACACCGTCCGAGAAGGTGGCCTTGGCTAGTTTTTACCCGTCAGACTTTTTACTCCGTTGTGCCCATTAGTGACCCTAACTATTTTTTCCGATAAATGTCCTTCTATTTTTATGATTCGGAAATGTTCTTATGGCCACTGCGCACCCTATAAGTACTTTTGTCCTTGTCGCCTCGGTCGCACCCGTTTTGTAGCGGAACAAAGCTTCCTATTTTGAACGCGTCTTTTGGCTTTCCTTGGGAGCGAATACGGAACAGTCGCGGTACTAATCGGGACCGAGATTTTCGTGTGAATTATTATCGGGGCGAGAATCCGATTTTATCGAGCGTACCACTATACTGAGATCAAACAAGCGTACCGTTTAGGAGGGTTTACAACAAAATTCCAGTAAACAAAAGTTGCATGTACTGCGTTTGTTAAACCTTTGTCGTAGCTCTGTTTGTCCAACCTGACCCAAACCTAAGTTGTCAATCGAAACTGTCGTCTTCAACAAAGCTCTCAGTGTTGTGTTACAGCAATTCTTTAACGACTCCTGGCAACCTTAGAGCACTTCTTCAAAGGTTTATAAATTAGGGAATTTCACTACAACATAATTTGCGGACATGTATTGAAATTCCATCAAAGCAATCGACACTTCCATTATTTGGCTAAACTCATGCTTTTTATGGTTTACCCTGTCCATAAGTCACTGACCAACGCTGTCAAAGTATCGTTTGGTAGGCAGCTTCCGGGGCAATCCGGCATCTGGTCTGTGTTTCTCCGTCCACGAATGATACACGACAGGCCTTAGGTATTGGAAACACTGCCACAAGTGTTTCTTGTGCGCTCGTGGTCTAATCTCCCCTGCTTACAGTAGCATTGATTTTGTAGCCGTGATTGTAGAACAAGTCCTTAATCCAGAGGTTAATTATTTTCACCGTTCAGCCTATTCCTGACGAGTAGCCGGAAATTCAGTCAACTTCAGGCTGAACATCACCTACATCTGACTGCAGTCTTCCCACTCTGACAGACTTTTCAGTCAATCTTTTTCAAAACAAGTGTTCTATTTTGCTAGGGTCAGTCAATAGTGCACACCCTTGCCAAGACCAGGGTTAGAACTCTGGCCAGGCTTTCGCGGGTAACCGTGTTGACCATTGTGTCGTTGACCTCACATTCGACACGACTGAGTTATCATATGCAAACACCCAACCACATTCGCTTGTGAGTAATTATTTCGCTTCCTGATGAGCAATCGGGGATTTGGTTGGTTTCAAGTTAAACACCACTCGCATTTGATTACAACCTTAGAATTCAGTCAACACGGTTGCTTCACGAAAGCGTGGCCAGAGTTCCAGTCGCGGACTTAGCGAGGATATGCACTACTCACGAGCTCTAACAAGAGTGAAACCTGAGTCTAGGGCTTCCTTTCAAAAGAGGTTGATTGGAAAGTCTATCTAAATGCGAAGGCTGCAACCAACTGCGAGCGATGTCTAACTTGAAATTTCGTTTTCATTTAGGAGCTAAGTCATCACTAACTCTATGATTCGTTAGCTTGGTGTGTCTCTTAGTACACATTCTTTTACACGGTCACTGACGATACACAGAGTCGAGGTGGTAAGTCTTTGTTACTCGCCTCCCGACAGCGAGATTCAGATTGGGTATTACACTGGTGGGCAGCTTCACTAAGACGCCATGCAGTATGCTGGTGACAAAAATCGAGAGATCTCTGTCGAAGTTTGACGACAGTTAATTGTATTAGTTCGAAAGTTGACGCACTAATTCAAGCAAGCATGAAAGTGTTTCCCTTGATTTCGTGATAACTACAGAGCCAACGGTACAGTTAAACGTTGGACTGGGATATTAAAGACTATGCAATACGTGTAGTCGTGATAGAACTGTTTGATTTGTTCACTCAAATTATAACGGCCGAAAGTTATTTAAGAACTGTAGTTTCAAAATCTGAGAAGAATATTAGAATCTAACAATGCAAACGGTGTGTTGTCGTGTCCATAAACGCAGTGTGCTAGATAATCGGACATGTTACCGGCAATCACAAGTAGCCCGTGACAGCAAGCGATCTATCAATAAAACTTCTCTTGCTCAACGCAGGTGGCTGCTACATCCGCTGGATACTGGCATAACTCAATACGTTACTGGGGCGACTGCTTTAATTGATTCAATTGGCGAACGGGTCTGGTGTTTTTCAATTGTGATTGACGAATCCATTGGTTTAAAAGGTTTTCTCGCGCAGCAACTCAAGCTTATCGAGATGCTCACTGATCGATTATCTACATCAAACTTGGCCCCATAGGCGTCGTCCGGTCGGAAGCAATCAGTTGATGCTGTCGCAATCGGTATCACCGAGTTTCATTATGATGCCCAGGCTGCCTTGACGTTTGATGCCTAGTTCAGACGGTACGAGGACATGTTCAGTGTCGATTTCGATACACAGGACGAACCGTGGAAGGTCCGTCACCTCCTACACAATCTGGGCACTGTTGAGCATGATAAATATGTCAACTTCATCCTTACAAAGAACCCACGCAACAACTCATTCGAGGAAACGGTCGAGAATTTGCGTTCCATCTTCGGTGATCAGTCTTCCTTGTTCAACACAGGGTACCAGTACCTGAAACTGGCCAAGTCAGACGACGATGACTACGTCACTTATGCCGGTGGGGGCGGTCGCGAGTGTCAATTTTTCAAGCTTGGTTCGCCTACCGAGGATCAATTTAAATGTCTGGTGTTCGTCTGCAGCCTTCCCTCTACGAAAGACGCAGACATTCGTACTCGATTGCTGAACAAGGTCGAGCACGATCCCAAGACAACGCTTCAGACGCTCACCAATGAGTGCCATCGTCTAATCAACCTCAAACACGACGCTGCAAGGGTCTAATGCGGCACTGATGCCGTACACGCAGTAGGTTCCAGCTCATTCAAACACGGTTCGGACAGTAGTACGCGAACCTATAATCCCTCACGGTATCCCGGTCCTGGTTCACTTCCTGCAAGACTTGGCTCACATCCTCTGCGTCCGTCTCCGTACAGGAATTGCGGCGCCTGGCACTTTCATCGTGACTGTCCTCTTAGACGGCACCGTTGCTCTCGGTGTGTTGCCAACTGGGACACAAGGGCGACTTGTGTCAATCCCGGCATAATGACAGTGGCTATTCTACCACCAAATCGCAGTTTAACCCCAAGTTGAAATCGAGGCTCGAATCCAAACCGGTGAGCAAATCCCTGAGCCTGCTGATCACTTTCCAAGTCAACGTTCCGGGTCAACGGAAGTTCGTTTCGGTTGTGGTAAATAGCCTCCCAGTTCGATTGCAGTTGGACACTGCGTCGAATATTACAGTCATTTCGGAGAATCCTTGGAGACCACTTGGTCGACCTACAATTCGACGGACGTTTCAATCCGCCACCAGCGCCTATGGCGGACTTTTACAGTCGACTGGCCAATTGCAGTGTTGCGTCTCATTCCGAGGCACAACTATTAATGGTTCGTGCTACATCTCTGGTTCGAATCTCAATTCGCTCGGGCTCGATTGGATAGAATAACTAGGCCTGTTCGATTTTCCAATTCGAGCAATATGCAACCAAGTGCGGTCCCCTGCCGCACCTCGCAATGCGACAATTGAAATCCTACAACGGTTCGTGCCTGTGTTCTAAGAAGGTCTCGGAAGCTGCTCTCAGACTCAAGAAATCCTGTATCTATCTCCAGGAGATCAACCCGTCTTCCATCCAAAAAGACCGGTACTGTGCGCAGTTTTGGCACTTGTGGACGTGGATCTCAAACGTCTTGAGGAACAGGACGTCCTCATTCCCGTGTCGTATTCTGTTTGAGCCGATCCAATTGTTGTGGTCAATGGGGCCAATGGCTTGATGCACATTTGAGCCGATTTCTCAACTGGGCTCAATTCCGCCCTGAAATCGAACCGCTATCCACTTCCAGTACCAGAAGACCTCTACACAACTCTCACTGACGGAATTTGTTTCGCCAAACAGGAACTCGCTGACGCTTATCTACAAATTGAAGTCGCACCCGAGTCCCGTGATTTGATTACTATCAACACTCACCGCGGGTTATTTCAATATACCAGACTGTCATTTGGTGTCAAGACGACTCTCTGCGATTTTCCAGCAGGTGATGGATACACTTCTCACTGGTCTGTCCGGAGCAGCTGCGTACTTGGACGACATTCTGATTATCGGACACACTCCGGACGAGTTGCGAAATCGAACTCATACTGTCCTGGAGCGGATCCAGGAATACGGTTTTCGTTTACGACCGGAGAAATGCCAATTCTTTTTTCAATCCATCAAATACCTGGGTTTCATTTTCGATGCAGCCAGCCGTCATCCCGACCCTGAGAACATCCGGGCTATTCAACAGATGCCGTCACCCTAGGATATTCCTTCGCTTCCTTCCTTCCTAGGGTTGATCAGTTACTACGAGACATTTCTACCTTCGTTACATAACGTTTCGGCTCCGCTAAACCGTTTGCTGGAGAAAGACGCATCCTGGCAGTGGCCTACCAATTGTGAAGCCGCCTTCGTTCAGCTGGAATCGATGCTCAACTCCAACCTGCTCCTGACCCACTGTAACCCCAAGCAGCCAGTCGTCGTGGCAATCGATGCTTCCAGTTAGGGTGTTGGCCCCGTCGTCCTCCATCTGATTAGGAAGGGATCGGAGAAAGCTTCCAGAACGCTTAAAGCTGCTGAGAAGAATTACGGCCAGGTAGAAAAGAAGGCCCTCGCATTGATGTTTACGATGAAACGATTCCACAAGCTGATTTATGGTTGGTCGTTCACCCTATTAACCGATCACAAGCCACTGTCAATATTCGGTTCAAAGAAAGGCATATCGGTGCATTCCGCCAACCGACTTCAACGCTGGGCCACTATCTTGCTCAGGTATGACTTCCGGATCCAGCATCGAAAGACATAGGACTTCGGGCAAGCCAATGCTCCCTACCGCCTCATCAACAACCATCGACTGGCCGAAGAAGATGCAGTGATCATTATGGTGTCTATTGAGCCAGACACCATCCGACAGTTATCCGATACCATCCGTGCCCTTCCGGCCACTGCAGCTGACAGTAAGCGGGCCACACGGGAAGATCAAGTTCTCAGCCAAGCTGTCAAGCACATCCAAGGCCGTTGGCCCATCACGACTCTGACAGATTTACAACAGCTACAATAACGCCGTGAGTCTCCCTCCTCGGTTGGAGACTGCCTGATGTTTGCAGATCGGGTCGTGGTTCCAGCCAGTCTTCGTCCGTTGGTTTCCGGTCAGTTCCACGTGGGCCACCCAGGCACCAGCCGAATGAAAACGATCGGCTGCAGTTATGCCTACTGACCCGGCGTGGATCGTCAAATTGAGGACGTGGTCAAACGGTGTTCCAGTTACCTGCAAGCTGCCCGAAACCCAACCCGCCGATTCCATGGCCTCAGCCGGAGTATCCATGGTCGAGAGTTCACGTCGACTTCGCCAGTCTAATAAACTGGATATCTTATCTCGCCTTGGTTGACGCACTTTACAAATGGCCTGAGATCGTACCACTGACTTCACCAACGGCGACTGCTATTATCAACACTCTTCGACGACTGTTCAGTCAGCATGGTCTCCCAGAAACCATTGTGTCCGACAATGATACCGAATTCACGTCCGGTCAGTTCGGAGAATTCTGCCGGCGTAACGCTATTAAGCAAGTTCGGTCACCTCCGTATCATCCGCAGTCCAACGGTCAAGCAGAACGTTCCGTCGACACACTGAAACTGGCCCTTCTCAAATCGCGTAGGGAGGGGGCGTCTGAAGAAATCCTACAGCAATTTCTGTTTGTCTACAGGACGACTCCTAACAAGTTGCTGACTGGTAATCAATCTTTTACCGAAGCCCTTATGGGTCGTAAACTGCGAACCACGCTCCGTTATCAGTTCACTCGCCTGTCTACGTCCGCGATTATCGATCCGATCACAACCAGTGGGCAGAAGATTTGATAACGAGACGTCAGGGCAAGGTGCTTTATGAAATTTCCGTTGCGGAGGTCACTTGGGTCCGCCATCGCAATCAACTCCGGCCTCGCCATAGTGTCAGTGAAGAAATCCGTAACGACCAGTGGACAATACCCGAAAATACCGTTTGATTTGCCTTTGGAAAGGCCTAACTCAGTACTGTTTGAAGTGACCTTCACAGTCAGCACGGTCATGTGTCATTTCACCTTTCACTAGCGCTCTCAACCGTTGTGTCAATCTCTGACACCCCGTCTACACGTACGTCCTTTAATTGGGGCATCACGGAACTGTGTGAATCTTTGTCTGGTCCGCTTTCTGACCATATTTCTTGATTGGTCACAAACCCCTTAAATGTGATCTAGTTTGTGACCGTGTTGTCTTCGGATTGAGTTACATAAAGTGGCTCGTCCGAAGGCCTGTCTTTTCCCTATGTTTCATTCGTTAGCATTAGGTGGTTGGGTTGGCCAGAAAGATGAGTATTAATCGTGCATAATTCGCAGTCAGTCGTTCATTATCGTTGAACGTCATTCCGTTATCTACCGTTTCACTAACCGCTATTCTGTTATCTGTTTACGCGCCCGTAGGCCGTAGATCCAGTTGCAACAGATTAATTTCGATCAAACACTGGAAATAATCTGTAATACTTGCAATTAGAAAAATCGAATAGTCCTAGAGATCGTACACGAATTGAAACCCCCCATGCAATTAATATTGCTTAGATCCCGTACTGGTTGCAGTAAGCAGTTCTTATACATGAGACAAGAAGCCGAATTTATGGTTGTACAACAGTGTTGAAGAATTCACAGTCACTCATTAGCTGATCGTATTGGCACATGCAAAGTCACAAACTGTAAGTTAGTTGATGCAATACAGAACAAGGAACTTGGCGAATAACGGGAGGTGCACCATTGAGACTGTTCCTCCAATCTTCGTGCAGTATCTTTAGCGCAACGTTTAGATTGGTCCTCTGTTACATTTTCCATTGTGTCGTGGTTTGGATAAGTGGTGAATCGAGTAGATTTTCACCACATTATCCTTCGTGGAGTCGTAATTTTGCATAATGACATGGATTGACAAGGTTGTTACTAATTAGCAACACACTTGCATTTAATGTTCAAACACCGCAGTGATTCATATGAACACCATACCTTAACATGCTCACGGAGTCAATCAAATGTTTAGCAGTGTGAACAGAATCGATGTGTCAGACCTGGTAACGCAACCTGAATGTGTTAAAGTAAACGCTTAGGCTAACGCAGAACAAAAGCTGAACAATGAATATGTGACCGTTGACAATGAGTTTTAGCCGTCGAAGATCCCTAACTCCTTCCTAATCACAAAACATGTTAAGGCAGTAGCAAAAGTTTCTGGCAAACTTTTGAATAAAGTATCGTCGCTAACATTGATCGAAGAAGAAAAACAAATCCGAATGACTAATATTTATGAGAAAAGAAAATAACCCTAACTTTATC
>JTDE01002585.1:49970-64923 GCA_014338405.1 Paragonimus skrjabini miyazakii
TTCCGGGGCTATTCGAATTCCTTAATTCCGGGTCTGTCGGCTGTCTTCACACGTGTGTTATGCTGTAGAAAGGTGCATAGAGTAAATGAACAACTCGAAAATCAGCTTGACGCCAGGGAATCTCCTGTTTCAAGCTAGAGTGCTTCTACACAATAACCAGAGCTGTTGTCTCCTACGCATTGTTTTTTATCATTCGTCCACTATTAGTGTAGAAAAAGTCCACCTATCCACACACAGACAGAAAGAGCCTTAGAAACTGTGCAAGGGGGCTGTTTGATTAGACCGGTAAGATTGTACACACTGGAAAGGAGTGAAGCATGCTCCTCATTACGCTTATTGATGAGCCGTGATCCAACTGACCACTCACCATAGATATGTCCACTGAGTCTAACCGTGAAATTTATTAACTCGGACCGCCGAAAACCTAAAGGTAAAGCTATGGTTCAGTTTACGCACGCCTTCTTCCTTGTAAAATTTATTGAACAAATCGTTACTAGTGGCAAACAGCGACTGACGAGGTCGTGGAAAAAAAAATCCAAGTTGCAAACTCGAACCTATTCTGTTGAGTAATCATTAGCAAGATGACTGCCTTTCATTTATCGTTATCTGACATTCTGACTAACTGTGTCTACAGCCACAGTTCCTTTATCATATCATTTCATATAACCCTCAAATGCCTTGTTTTATCCTGTTTCCAATGCTTGTTTTAACCATCGATGCACATCATAAGGGAAAAAAGAAAGCGGAATGATTCAGTTTGCTTCTTGTAACAATCATAAAACCGTCCGTGATGTAGATAAGTCGACACACGCAAGAACCACAAATGAACTACAGCAGAATACTAAGCACGGTGCTCTGCAAGTCAGTGCGCTCAAGCTATTAAACGCCTATTTTAAAAGTCCACTGTCGAAGAGAGTAATCTAGCGTTACAGTTATTTAATCGTGGTTCGTCTATCACTCCATGTTGTTCTGGAAGCATTGCCCAGCAAAATAAAGCTTATTTAGTCCAGGACTGCAACAAAGCTTAAAATATCAATGGTGACTTCTGATTAACTGGCTTTCCAGTGGTGAATCTTTTATGTCGGACCGTTTGCTAGGTTTGTCGCATTATATAGCATCACGATCTTGTCACATCATTTTAATACAGATAGCAGAAGGACGCCTTCAAATAAGTCGCCTGTTGGCAGATAACTGTACACTCTGGGACGCTAATTAACTAACGATCATTTCAGACCAGGGCGGTCAAACATAGGTAACTTAGCTAGACTGTTTATCAACAATAAAACCATTCAGCAAACAGACTGTATATAATCACGATGGTACACTACATTGATACAAGTGAAGATATGTAGATTATGGTTGTAAATGGGCACTATTGTTACACTGCTAAAACAGAGCTCACGCAAAGAATGCAATGAAGTGTTGATGATCCATCATCGCACAAACTTCACGGATAGAGTTAACAAGAATCAGGTTTTCTAAAAACCGGCTTTTGTCTCCTCGAAAATTTTGGCGTGCACAGAATAAATATTTGTTGCCTCTAAGCATGTTGTTTCTGACGCTAGTTCGAATCCTGTGTTTTTTTCTAAACACTTAACTGTTTCAGTTTAATCAACATCTCGTTTATAGTATTGGAGGGTGGACTGTACGGTAGTGAACCTATGATCAAAGGCTGTATTACATGACGATGCATTGTCCGAATCAGGAATGGACAACCCTCTTCGTAATTGCTCTGGAATGAAACGGTTACAAATGTTCCACTTCACTTCCTGTTAACACTGATAGATAAAGTGGCCCCCGAACCAAACAGTCACTTATACGACAAGCAGTATGGTATACAGAGCTTGGCGCAAATTTCGTTTTCGATCTCCATATACTATACTTAGGTTTGTCATCATAACTTCGTAAATTGAAAGTAAAGTTGTGCTTCAATCACAAAGCATATGCCGTTTTTTATTTTTAGTAAGATCAACATTTCGTCCAACAGGATGAAAAGTAAACTTTTAATGAATACTGAATTCTATTCGACACGTGATCTGTAGATATATTGATTGGGGTTTCGGATGTGAATTCACATTATTTGCAGAAAATGATAGTGTGTTGTAATCATCTTAAAACTATTGTGAAAACAAGCCTCATTTAAACGCACATTCTCGATTGGCTTTGATAATCCAGTTAGTTGTCTTTATACCAATATCAAGGTGCTCATCGATCTCCATATCTCGTTTTCTTTGATACATTGAATAAGGCGAATTCTATCATTGTCAGTGGTCATCTTCTTTTGATTTGTGTGTTTGCTCAGATCAGTTTTATTACATCACCAAAATCGATTCTACTATAGCCATTGTCGATAGTGTCAGTTCAATTTTGTCGAATTCAGATGATGTGTAGAGTATGCAAACATGTATGTGAGTTGTATTGGTCAACGCTCGTGAAACAGAAAGGTGAACCATCATAGCCAGTCAGATTATACGAGTTATCGTTTCGTCGGAGTATCGATTTAAAATCTAATCACAATACAATGGTCAAAGTTAACAGAAACAATGCTACCAAAGTGAGATATTCCCACGTAGGAAGTATGGCACCAGGTGTACACTTCATGATGCGTGAGAGATTTCACTTTATACACGCCAGTATAAATCACGAGAGTTTCTGAAACAATGCAACTTGAAGTACTCTTAACATGACAAATAAAATAGTGGTCTAAATTACGGGGAGGTTGCGTTTATAATTATGCTATGTGAGCTCCCTACTGGTAATTAATAACAGTAACAGTAGAACACAATGAAAATGGAGTGTGCAGTAGATCGTAATTTTCGATCAAACGCTAACTGTTCACAAATGTGGATTACAAGCTCGGATTTTTGTAGACTACCTTATTCAACAGGATTAGAATATGCTGGATTCGTACAACCGTAATGGCTTATGCGAATATAACGCGTATCATTTGCAAAGCACTTTAAATGAGGAGGGGGAAATGTGTTTGACAGTATTTTAATACCAAACAGATTAGAAAAACACAATGCGACCGAGAATATTCAGACAAACGATGCAACAAAGATGGGAACCGATTCAACAAAACGGACTAAGGGTACGAGTTAGACGATTAACCTTAAGAAAAACCACGACTATTAAAAGCGAAATATTTTCTTTCTGAGCTAGTGTGGCAGGTTTCTTAATGTTTTAGGCCATAGTTACAAAATGTCTCCTGATGAATTGAGCCAAGTACATATATTTCAGTGATGCATTATATAGGTAAAGAGACAGTCGTTGAGCAAATAATTTAGATACCATTTCAACATTCAGTTGTCCTGACATCTATTCTTTCCAGAGTTCTGGTTATGTGCACAATAAATTCACATTATTGTAAGTTGAATTTCTGATAGATAAAACAACTTGTTTCATTGACGTTATTTCAGTGAATAACCACGAATTCTGTGTCTGAGGCAGTGTATTTCACCTGAGCGAGGAAGCAGTGTGTTCTGACCAAAATCGTGAAATAAACTCTAACTCGCCTGAATATGGAGTCACCGTACCTGTTAGTACTTAGTCGATTCCACATTATGCTCCACTAATGTCATATGAACACAAGCAGTCTTTCGAATGACCTATGCAAAATTTGCGGATGCCTTCGTTCAAATTTGGATGAAAAAAAGACAACTTTTGTAGCTACTCGCGAGTAGTTAAATGAACATTTAAAAAAATCATCCGAAATGAAACATTTCCATCAACCTCGAAGTAATAAAGTCGAGCTCCACAACATTCGTTAGGCTGCTGATCCACCTCGAAAGTCTCGTCCCGGGGCTGGCTCTTGAGTTGTAGTAGACTTTCTTCTGTTGTCTGTATTGTTCAGATAAGTAGGTGATTGTTGCTGATGAGATGCAGTTTCAAGGCTTCGTTGATGGTCATAAAACATCCGATGATATGGGACGTTCCAGCTAAAAGTACACTGGAGGCAAGCTTGTATGCCAGTCTCAGTGGACCACCGGATGCAGCTTGCGCCAATTTATTGGGTACCTGGAGTGAGGAGATCCCAGTACGATTCTCAGTGTATCAAGGTATCAGAGTGAGAGGTGATGCCGTGATTATTTGGTCTTCTAATATTTTGTAAATAACGTTCCCTTTCTTGAAAGACTATCATCTTTAGCAGTGGGGGTTCACTCAGTTGGAACGAGTACATGAACGAGAATGCATTTACAGGAAGACTTGTCTTTCGATTAGATTTATTCCAGGAATTAGTTGGATGCGCCACAGTCTCTAATGTTACCATGACAAATATAATTGAGGCGCAGCACTAGGCTGAGCGGGGCATTTCTGTGCACAGGGCTGTGCTGCAATGAAGACATGATGTTGATGTTTTCTTGAACCATATGAGAACGGTTTAGCTGGCTGTGATTTCTACTCTTCATAAACCGTGCGCACATTATTCACGTACTTTGGACGTTTAATCACAGCCGCATCATACCTGGGGCTAATCAGTCTCTAGCATTACGTTGTGAATGTTGACAGAAAAGTCGAGATCTCGTTAGACCATATCCAATAGGCAAGTCCGGATATCAGCATCATGTGACGAACACAGTTTGTAAACAAAGATTAGACATTCAAATTAGTCGTTTATCATGATCAGTAGGTTGCAGTTTGCACGCTCGAGGCTAGCGCCTGAGGTAAACGTGGTAAAATGTAGGTTCTCATTTTTAACTAATTTGAGATATTGACAACGGAGGTTGGAAAAAACTGACTGTTCTCTGAACTGTTCTCTTATCCACACGGTCGTCTGCTTAAGATTGAAATTCCTGTTACCGCTCGGCAGGATACAATTCGCGTGTACTTTGCATTCTTATGAACCAGGTTTTCAAAAAACGGTCGAACTTTGGGTGTCATCGAGAGTTCATCTCGGCAAATGCTTGCATTTCGGATGAACCGTAACGCAGGATGATTCCGGAATTATGTTATCCCACTCGAGACTGCTTCATTGGTTGTTTGTGAGTACATCTTAGAAAATGGCTTGATTGGTGAGACTGAGAAACGTCGTATCCATGTTTGAATCAGCATGTGTTTTTCGGTTTCGAACTGAAGCTGTGGTTATCTCACCAGTAGCTTTAATCCTTCAATTTAATTTGCCATTGCAGCGTGTGAGGTCGTCGTCGTATGAATCGTCTATCGTCAAATTATTGTGACGCCGGTCAGCAATATGTACATCCAAATACCAGTCCATGACACACAAGGAAGGCCTTCAAAGTCACACGATATAAGACACAAGCTGCGTTTATTCTAAAGAACGAACAAAACAGGCCCACTGGAAAAATATAGTAAGGCGAGTTAGCTGAAGGAACGTCACAGTGGAAAGTATAAGCTACTCATGTCTTGTTTCGTCAACCTACGGATGACAGAGCTTGAAGCTACGAATCACGTCGTTCACCTTAACTCACAATGAGGTTGCCGGCCATCTGTCTGTTTCCGGGGTTCAGGTTTGGAGTTTTCCTCGGAGTTGCTGCCTTTTGACAATTTCAAGTTTGGCCATTCTGATAAGTAAACCAAGATGCAAACTGGATATGTTTACTTTACCATGGTGATTTAACTCGAATATCCAGTAAGTTGTACATTTGTTTATGGTCACTTCTCTGAACTTCGTCGGTCCGTCCATCTTGTTCTCCCAAAACAATGTAATTGCGTGGTGAGACGCATTCAGCATGTACGAAATGCCATGCGGGTTAAAATCAACTTGATATAATTGTGGGAATTATTGAAATGAATCATTCGTTTCAAATGTGTTTTACTTCGTTCTGGTTACTTCATTGTTTGGGTTCATCCGAGATTCTAACAAGGTCCAGTTATGTCACCAGTAAAACTCACTGACAAAAAGTTGGCCTTGATGACCGCCAGCGATCTAGCTGGGTGTAATCAACACTCCCCATATGCTACAGAACCAAGCTCATGGCTTGTGACTAAACAACGATGGTAGCACAGATACACATCCATCAGAATGGTCACTGAGCTTACAGTAATCCGTGTGTTACGTTTCCAACAAGCTGAACTAAACCAGACCTTGGTGATAGGTCTGTAAACGGGGACGCATCCACCACTACCCTAGAAGAGGTTGAGAAAAGGACGTGCAAGCAATCTGCCTTAAACTCACATGCAGGCAAAAAAGCAATGATTATAGTCCAGCGTTTCGAAATACGAGCGAAGCCCACTTGATTAGGTAAACACTTAGTGTTAGAACTCCTGACGTATTTCGCGCCTGTTAAGTCCAAACAAGTACACAACGCATCACGGAGGATAGGCTTCTGTGAACATCAATGAATAGCCACACCGAGCACTGTCAAATACCTGTAGTTATAATAGGTGCATACTAGTAACCTGACCAGCCATTTCCATCTTGCCAAATAAAACATGCGATTTGTGTGATTGAATTTTGAGATTACGGTTATCTACATTTACCAGAAAAACACCAGATTTAAACAAATGTTCAGGTGCACAATAAAACCACTATGTATCTATTGGAGTTCGATGTCCTTTTAACCCGAGACGTGATAACAGATCGTTACCGCGAATACGTATTCCGGCGTACCGCAATAGATCTATCGATATGTAGTTGGTAGCAGTTCGATCGAAGTTGTGAAACTCGTGATTAAATCGGTTTGTCGTCAGTTTAGTCGCATCGAATGGCGAGTTAGCAACGTCGCGGTGGACTAATCACAGTATGCGTCATCAATTGAATTAGTACACAAAACACGAATGTTTACATGATGTATAATGGTAACGGCACTGATGGCGTTCAAACATAAAATAGGGTCGATAAATAATAATGGTGTTTGAAATGACGTTAAGTGTTCCGTTATAGACACTCACAAAGTGTCATTCTGCTTTGATTCGTATGTAAACTAGTAAGATGGCCCAATTGTCCGAATGTCTCAAAATAGGACAATTATCAAATAAATCTATTAACCATACGAACGAGATTTTACAGTCAGGTTAAAACCGTTGATTCACCGTGTATGAGAACAGTTAGTCTCTTCTAATGACGACTGGTAAGTCAAAATATTATTCACAAACGATTGTGGTTACGTGTTTAGATATGGTGATTCGATTGTTTAATGTGAAGTGTGACAAGAGTAAAATACGAACCAACCGCTACTTGTAGATGACAGCTAATTAAAAAGTTTATTCTACGTCCAGATCCCCCAACCATACATGAATAACGTTCAACTTGTGACAGCAAAAGATATGCGATCTCTCATCAGAAAACAGCAGAATGTTTAACGCTGCCCAAATGATACCGCAAATCTCGATTGCATAGAACTGTGTCCGCTGTAGCTCAGTTATGCTAAAAAATCCGCATAGGATCCATAGTCGACTAGTTAAGCGCGCGGACTCAAGAAGCAAACGTTACCGGTGTGAATGTAAAATTTATATTAATTTGACCGTCTACATTATTCGCATGATCCATTACCGTAGAAGGTGAAACATCTGTGTTATATGATTACAGATAAACGCTATTCCGTGAGGCACCTGATTGTGAACAATCGTCTTGCTACACAATGCTGATGTTTTGGTTTCGCTAAAACATGAACTCAACGTAAAAAAACCATCTCTTTGGTAATCACTCCTCATTTCGAAAAGATTGCCCGGATTAGTTACCTCTTCTTTTTTCAGAAGCAATGCTAATAGGTAACTTTCGAAATTTTGGAATAAATTCAATCTAATGTCAGTAATACATCAAGAGACAAAGTAAATCGCAACTGTAACTACCTCCTCTGGAAATATACAGCCCACGTTTCTGGTGCAGACAAGTCCAGTCAGCGTTGAAAGCATAACATAGCAAGCCTCAAACGACTATCTACTTTACATAAATCTATATTATCTAGTAGATCTTCACAAACGCCGAAGAGGCCTCTATTCTGATGGACAGGTTCAAAAGCTAACTACAGATATGTATTTAACATGTAAAAACCACATAAAGTGGCAAACGTGCCATAGTAAATGAAAATTAATGTGTGCGATGGAGAAAGAAAAAGTGTAGAGGGGGTAAAGAAGAAACACAAACACTACGACGCACACAGAAGCTTCCAACACGAACGCCACTGACCTCCATTATTCGCTATATCAAACAGGGCCCTTAACCAAAGGTAACCACTGCCGATCAGACCCGAACAAAAGAGGCCAGGATCACCCTACAGAAGCGAGCCTCCGTTTGAGTGCCTTCATACCTTGAACCCGAGTCATGCGCTGATCACCAGGCCGTCGCTTCCAGCCTAACCCACCATTCACCAACAAGTCACAATATGGCAGGCGGTAAGTTGTCATTCATAAAGTATGGCCAAACCGACGAAGCCCGTGAGACGATATCAATATGCACAAGGATCGACAGAGTTTACCTGTTCCAAGGACATGTCAGTGAACTTTACCATCGCTAACCACATGCCGCCAATGTTTTGAAGACGCCGATAGTCTAAAACAAATATTCCTTGAACATCCTCCACGCAAATTCACCAGGTGTCGGAGCCGCACAATAGACCTTCCCTCACAGTGGCATTGCACATCCAGCTTTTCACAGAAAGACTGAGATTATGCCGGCGCCACAGATGGCGCAAGTTGTCAGACGCCACCTGAGCCTTTGCTATGCCACTTGTGGTCTTATCACACATTCCACCAGCGGCGATAGGCCTCCCAAGGCACATGAACTCCTCGACTACTCTCAATTGCTCACTACCAAAGATGTGAGCAGGCGCAAAGGCCATATCAAACTGACGAACTAAAGACTCTGATCCGTATAAGATGTTCTAAGCTGCCTGTGAACCTTCGAAGATTAGAGCTATGTCGTGTGCACACTCCATATATTGAAGTCGAGTGTCTGTGAGCAGTTTCACACCACTATATATGTAACAATATACAACAATATACGCTGCCTGTCAAAAGTTGGAATAAGATAAATGACCGCTACTAACACTGTACACTGCTTTCTTTCCAGGCAGTCAGTGCAATTGCATTATTGTACTCCTAAAGATTCCCTTTCCAACAGTAAAGTCGTAATATTGGAGCACGACTCTGTACCTGTCAATACGACACCTAGGAATGTAGTTGGGAGGAATCTCGAAGGTCAGCCGTAAGTCGTACCAGTCACGATAACTTGAATAATTCGTCGTTTCGGGGATCGCCTGTGGACCCACGTGACGTCTAATGAGAAACTAACCTACCTGGTTAGGTGTTTCTAGGGTGTAATTTAGGAAGAAAGAAATGCGAAAACAACTGTTGCCTGTAATACCTTTCCAGGACAAAGTAAAACATGTTTGGTTAACACCATTACAGTCGATCATCTGGTTAAAAGTAAGCATGGGGTGAACACTGATCAAGCCTTTCGAGTGGTCCATCGTGTCCTAGGTAACCCATCATAGGCAACAGATAGCTTGGGTTCCGTAGTTTTCACCGATAATAAGACGTTAGATGCCACTTGATCTCTCAGTATAAATACGCTGGTGATGTCATCATGTTTTGCTGTTTTAATTATACAGTGACCATCATCAGTCGACCTCACGGTTGCTCACAACGTTCGGTCAGACTGGCATGGATAGCTATTACGTAAGCCTAAAATGGCGCATAACTTACACAGTCGCACTCTGTGACATCTATATGCTCCATGTTTAGTAAGATCAACGTATGCCTGATGTTTCGGTGCTAATCCTATGCAGGGATAATAATGATAAAACCCAACTCTGATAGCCGTTGGCATATTGCTTGCAGAATGGTCGAAACTGGGTAAAGAAAAAGTAATACTTGTCCATGGGCAAACCCTACTCCCATGTATACCAGGTTTCAGTGAGCATGAGAGTTCCAAAAGCTTATGTAGAAGCGGTCGACCCAACACAACCACTAGCCGCGGCACCTCACCACGTCAACGAAATGTAATCCATTTATTTCCGATCATACTCGAAGTGAGCTGGGCGATTTTTCAACACTCCTGAACACACAGCTACGACGCTTAAGTAGCACGACGGTTCTGTTCAGGCGTTACGTACGGGTACTGCTTCTGACGAAGACATGGGGAAACAAGAACAGATTCGGTGATTATCATCTGTACATGGATATGCGGATTCCAATCAGCTGAACGAATGACTTGAGACACTGTATCATTATGATGGAATACGAAGTATGTAGTCCAGCATCCGCAACATCCTCCATACCCATCTACTCATCTCACAGTGTAGTTGCGTTCCAACAGGTTGATTTCGTGTGTCGTGTAATCTATTTGAACTAGGCACAATGGGCTGATTATGCTAGCTTGATTGAACGTCGAGAGAAATCTGGACGACCAGTCATTTTGCAGTTCTTATTAGTATCCCTTCTGGAGAGTAAATTCAAGGGATTTTCGGCCCCATGCGTATATGAGAAACCGAGAGTTGTCGAGTAATAAAAGGCATCGAAGATCCAGAATAGCAGAAAATGGATCCACCCGTTTCTGAAACCAAGCTTGATGATTCAAAGCTATCTTAACTCTTCCAGCAAACGAAGCAAATCATTTGGGATCGAAAAATAACTGGCAGCATTTATCGGCAACCGTAAATCGAAGATCCATCCATAACAAGCCATGAACATCACACATCCCTTAGCAACACAACACCGATGAAACTGGTGTAAGTTGTAGATCAACGGATAGGCGTTCAGCAACGATGTGTCCTGAAAACAACTGATTTTAATTCCGTCTTCGACTACCTTCGAAAGCAAGTAAATCAGTACGCAGAACGAATACAATTGATGGGCGCTATTCTCAGTCTATCACGAGACAAGACTCACCCACTTTCCAGAAACCCGCAAAAGTCAACAACAAACGACTGGGGCTGATACTTATTTTACGTTCTGATCACTGGGCCGGTTAATATATCCAGCCCCCCGGGTTTATTCAACGTACCAACTTCGGTGATATATCAAATCAAATCCACAATGGTGACATTTACGGTTAGATTCATGTCCCATTGTCGTCGTTAATACATATACTTATGCGGTATATATATCCATATATATGAATAAAATGAAATCAAAGAGTAACATTTGCGTCCCTGCCAACATAGCGCAAAGCTAAACACAGACGGTTTCTGAGTGTTCCGTTAGTTGTTGAAATGGACGCTTCTGATTTTGCAATAGCTGCCACTCTTATTTAAAATGAAAAACCAGTTGTTTTCTTTTGCAGAATCTTCCCATAAAATGAACAACAGCATTCAGTCATGGAAAAGGAAGTTTATGCTATAGCTGAATCTAGTCAGAAACGGATAGGCCACTTCGACTAACTACTCATCAGAAGTGAACTTTATGTATGACACAAATCATGCAAGAAAAATTTTAAAAACATTATAGAGACCAACGATGGAAGATCCAACTTTCATCATACAACCTTGGTATTGAGTATTTTCGGGGGAACTAAAACTATGTAGCCGACGCATTATCCCGAAACCATTACAACGCAACAGGTCTCACCAAGAACTCTACCATTCTTCGCGTCATCTCTGCATTATTCGGACGCTTTATTCTGTACGTTCTAAAAATTTGCCGTTTTCCGTTCAGTAAGTAAAATTAATGAATTCACGTTGTTCAGCCTGTGCAGCAATCAACTCTCAGTTTCATATACCACCATCACCAGAGCAACCTGATTGCTAGAACAGCTAAAGGTCAATTTCCAAGGACTCCTTCTATCCACCACTCTCAAAAAATATCTGCATACTGTGATAAGGAAACATTCCGGATCCCCGTTTGTTTTTGCTCGTCCCGATATGACGTCTTCCACGATGATAGAATGTTTGTCAGTTATTCTCATAGTTCGACATGTCGTTTTACATACATCAAAGCCGACTCTTCCTTTATGTCTGAGAAGTTGGAACAGTTCTTACACCGTAAGGGGATACTCACCAGAAGAACTACCACCTACAGCCTTCAAGCTAACGGATAAGTTGGGCTAAATGAACGTAACAAAATCAAAACACTCGCTTCTTAGTCCCCTTCGATGCCTTACATTTAATCCGTTCCCTTCTATGCACTGCAACCAACCTTAAGCCACATGAACGGTTGTTTTCCTACAACCATAAATCTATCAGGCAAACATGGCCTTTTCATCTCGGTCTAATGTTCTCGGGGTGGAACGTGAGGTCATCAAAATACGATCCTCCGATGGACGAATTGAAACCAATTGAATACAACCCAAAGCACACTCATGTTCGACTGCCTCATGACGGGTGAAAATGAGCCTCAGTTTACGGATCCAAACTGTTCAAAGGAACTTCAGATTAAACGAACCCCAATGTGTCAATGACCGATAACAACACACGTGATAACGTCGACGCATCCCAAGTAAATAAAACTAATATCTTTAATCGTGAATCCTCATCACTCCCGGCTCTTCCGACCACAGCAGAAATGAACGAGACAAGCCATCCACAGTCAAACTACAAGGAGACCTTGCTTTGAGATACAATGTGACGTACGTTCGTTTCTTGACCGAACTGTGGAGCGGAATGTCAACTTTGTTGTAATGCTGTTCTTTTGCTGCATTATTCCATTCCGTAACTCGTATCAGCTATTCTTATTTTCTTCTCTGGCAATCCAACTACAAGACGAATAAAACCTTTCTTACCAGCTTCACATCTTAGTCTCTGGCTAACTGAACCATAGCGTTCGGTCAATCGTACTACATTTATGATACTCAACACTCAGCGGAATTATCATCTATCATTGAGGGTTTATTATTCAAAAGTTTTCTGATGGCCCATTAGATAAACTCGCCGTTTAATGAAACATTAGTAGCGCAAACATAAGGCATCCACGCCCGGTCCCCTCCGCCAACTCTCTGGTCGTTCAAATATTACAGTAACTTGCAACAAATGAATCGCACACCTTTCCGTTTTGTTTCAAAAGTGCAGCGTTTTTAATCAATGCATTCGTCGATTTGGTGTTTGAATTATTCGATCGAGTGTTTTTTTGTCACTGCATACACCAACGATTTTAGCAACAACCCCGCACCAAAATTGGCAAGCTTGGTTTCACTCCCGGATTCACGATGATTATTCGAAATGTCACTGAACCACCTATTGATCTGCTCTACGTCAACAATTTGTCTGCACTACAACACAAAAATGAAGCACGCAAATAGGTAAGTGATTCAAACTGTGCTCATACATTGTTCTTATCCAAGTGTCTCTCGCGCTGTGGTATTGATTTCAGATTTTGGGATGTCTTAGCTTCGAAACAAACGGTCTGAAGGAACACGGTCCAGATGAGTGCCCGAAGGGTCAGTGAGCAGCAGTCTGTAGTGGACAAGTGGGTTTGCGCTTGACCCTCGTCCACTAACAATTTAGAATGCTTTTCTGAAGAGTAATCGAAACGTAGTCCCAACAAACATCGAACTAGAGAATGCAGTGCGGCTTGGAAACACACCGTATATTTCCAACAATGTTTAGAAATATGGTAAGTAGTTAGCTGTAGCCTAGTCTGGGACCAACGGCAGCAACCAATGGAAGAATGAAAAGAAGCATGAGGTGTACTACAGCCTACTCGACGGCACTCAAAAGCGCGCCAAGCGAAAAATGCGTGGAACCTTCGAGTGCGTTAAACAACACTCGAATAGGTACGGATTAAACGACCTGGAAGAATGGAATAGTAGATGAGTCGTTAGGAAAAAGGCAAGCATTCATTGCGTGCAATTAGTTGCACGAGTGAAGAGAGTGGCATTGAGTTCACACCAGGCCTCCTATTGCAGGCGTACACAGAATCATGCGTACAGAACAAACAAGAGGGAAAACACGGTTGCAGCCGGGATCCTTACAGAAGCCACACGATCGCTGGTCACTACACGGAAATTTGAGAATCACCAACCATGACGTTCATCATACAACAAATCCGATAAAAGAACAGGTAGACGGCCACCATGGCCTAGGTTTCTGAAAGGGAAAACGGGTGATTTTACAATCGACGGCGATCGTTGCTTTGTATGAATGAAAAATAGAAACAGCAGACAACTTTCCTGCACTAAATGTACTCGTAGCCTCTGTTGACAGTGTATTATGGGTACGCTGATTACCTAACTGTTAGGGCGCCCACCCTGTGACCGTTCCAGGGCGCCTCCGTCGTTGGTGGGAATGTGTGGTCATGACGTGCCCTATAAATACCTTGTACTTGTCGCCCTAGCGGCACCCCGTTTTGTAGCGGAACAAAGCTTCTTATTTTGAACGCGTCTTTTGGCTTGCCTTTGGAACGAATACGGGACAGTCGCGGCACTATTCGGGATCGGGATTTTCGTGTCAATTTTTACTGGGACGAGAATCCGACTTTATCGAACGCACCACTATATCGAGATCGAACCAACGTATCGTTTAGGAGGGTTTACAACACTAACAATCGGAGATAGCCCGCGGATTCGCAGCTGCGTTCCTCACAACGTCTTGTAGTCGTGTCCCCACGACATGTGGCACACATACTTCCTCTGAATAGCACGCGCGTGAATTGATAGCTGCGCGATTTGTAGTGACCAGCGATCGTGTGGCTTCTGTAAGGATCCCGGCTGCAACCGTGTTTTCCCGCTTGTTTGTTCTGTACGCATGATTCTGTGTACGCCTGCAATAGGAGGCCTGGTGTGAACTCAATGCCACTCTCTTCACTCGTGCAACTAATTGCACGCAATGAATGCTTACCTTTTTCCTAACGACTCATCTACTATTCCATTCTTCCAGGTCGTTTAATCCATACCTATTCGAGTGTTGTTTAACGCACTCGAAGGTTCCACGCATTTTTCGCTTGGCGCGCTTGTAGTGGACAAGTGGGTAAGCGCTATACCCTCGTCCACTAACAATTTAAAACGCCTTCCCTGAAGAGCAATCGGAACGTAGTCCCAACAGGCATTGAACTAGAGAAGGCAGCGGGGTTTGGAAACAAACCGTATATTTCCAGCAATATTTGGAAATATGATAAGTAG
>JTDE01002585.1:65023-86574 GCA_014338405.1 Paragonimus skrjabini miyazakii
ACCATTTAAGTCCCCATTTTTGTTCCCGGGGAATGAGGGTTTCGCTTTTATACTGGCGTACCATCTGGTTAAGCAGCATTGGGCAATTAGGCCACACTCACACCTGATCTTAGTCTCTTGAGTTTACACTGGATACGTGGTGTGTGACTGGAACTGCAAGTGGCACAGCGCAGGCCACTTGGGATGAGTGCTATGCGCAAGTGTCCTTTGGCTTTGGTCAATATGATAGGCTAATCCGGAACGGATGTCGTCAAATATGGTAAGTTAATTTGTCTTACGAGAGAGTACTTTACGCCACAACAGGATCTAGAAACTTGACAGCAACATGTGCAGCGCCGGACCACAGAGTTCGACTCAATACAATTGTCAGAGAAGCCGCAGCATTCATCTGAAACAAACACCCTTCATCTTATGCTTTAAGCCTAGAATGAGAACGAATTTCTGTTCGTAAGGTTCATCTCAAAAATTTCATGAATGTGTAACTGCCGTAGAGCCAGTAACAATAAATGTAACCTAACCGCTTGTAGTGAAAAGTAATTCTTTGATTTTGAGCAGTGATTATGACTTTGATAACTAAAACCAAATGAAAGTGTCTAAATCCCAATATTGGTAATAATAGCGATGTGTCTGTTGTCGGAACATTGTCAATATACCGAAAGACCACAAATCCACAATAATAGTGTTTCTTCGGCTATTCTTCATCATCTCCATCATTAGGCCTAGAAAGAAACGGCTCCTGTTAAATCGAAAATGCATACCGGTTTCAGTGGCGAATTAATCGAATGTATATTAAATGTCCGAGTATTCAACTTTCCCAATCTTATCTATTCTTTAACGTGGAGTTGTGTTATTTCAACTCGAAGGTCACGTTAGTTCAACACCCGTTAGTGTGCAATACATAGGGAAAGATGCACGCTCCTGTGTCGAAACGCATCTCTACTGCCAACGCCAAAACCTTTTATACTCTCAATACTTTCCTTGCCTTAAACGCTAACTTCCATGTTTATTGAGATATCCTAGGTCCTCTTCAAGAGCCCGAATTTGGACGGCACATCCAAATAAACCTGACAATGCAGCCAGCTGCACAGTTGGTGTCACCATCTCGATAGGAATGAAAGCAAGATGAACACGAAACTATCCAGTATGCAGTTACATCGGGATAATTACTAATAAAGTCGCGCTGTTCTGACCGTTCCCAATTCGCAATCCCGTTTATGTTACGTTTTCAGTACAGCAATAGGCATCACAAACAATAAGTCAGCATGACTAGCTCGAATGTCCATCATTCACTTACGTTAAAACTCGTTCTACCTTAAAGCAAGACACTGACCTCGTGACTGTAAAGTTCTTCCATGATGAACCTCTGCACTTGCCGGGAAATTTAATCGACAATTTCTAATCTCCGGAGGATCCAAATAACTACGGATAGTACGTGAACTCACAGTCACAAGGTTAAACATTCCCAGTCTTGCCAGCGTAATTCCACGAGGATGCAGAAACGTCTTTACACGTTTTAGCTTGACGAGGCTAACATGTACTCATTTAAAACTTCATGCGGCATCAAGGCCCGTTCCAACCGACCGTTCACACAAGCAAGTCCACAGAATGAGCACAAACTTGGTTTTAATTTACAATGCATGTGCCTTTGGCCCTCAGCGGTGCAGACGAGTACCTCACACACTTTACCGCCAATTACTCGTTTGGACACATTCTCTTTTTTCATTTGTTTGTATCTCTATGAGGTGTTACTTTTTGAGAGCGCCCGGTTTTCGGGAGCATCCGGTTCACAGTACGAACTGAATATGAGTGACAAATTGTTCCGGAATGTGGTGTTACAAAGAAAAAACTGTTGTCTATGAACATATCATGTCAGGACTATACTTTTGTTTCAAAAGCTTCGCCTAAATCGTTTTCAGACATCATGTATCAGGCTGTTATACACTGCAAAACAGATAAGGTGACTACAGCTAAGATTAGGATGTACGCCGCCACAGTGCACGATCAGAACTGTCGCTCACTCCTGACCAACTAAGCGGGCAGTCACATGTTTCGAAACTCGTTACTATTTGTACTCCATAAAAGGATGTAATTCCATTCGCAAATAAGCGACCACAGTACACTTCTATCCAAATTGGGGCTTGTAATCCTAACCAGAGAGAAGCACAACACTGCAAAGGTACTGTTCACCGGAGAAGAAAGCAACCGTCAGCCCCAACCAGTACCAATCACCGTGGTCGCTAAATCTAATGTGATCTACGGTAGTGTCAGTACTTACGAACAAGCATACGTCGAAGATGCTACCATATTTATCAATGGCTAAAGACAGAAAACACAGCACGATCCGACGATTCACTGAAGCCGATACTAGCCGTCAAGCCAACTCAGTCTTTTGCAACCAGATGCCGACAGTTCTCAGCTTTAATTCCTAAGTAAGTGGTCCACATTACCTACAAACTCGACTGTCCACGACCAAATGTTATCTATCTATACCAGACCACTTGCAAGACTTTGACTCTAAATTTATGGTTCACTACCTATCCTGTCAACCTGTCTACTCAACACGTATCCGTCTACGCCAAACCCACTCTGATAAGTAATCGTAACTGTTGTGAATCTTGCACCCTTTCGTCACGTAGATAGTAATTCATGCCAAATGCCATACGATCACGAGAAAAGCAAACTTTTGATGAGAAGCGATGGACGAAACCCGCCTTAAATATTCAACATCAATGTGCCCATAACTAGGAAACAAGCGACCCAGATACTACTACAAAACAGCATTTGTAACCCACATCATTGTTTTTTCGCTGTCATGCCTGATCAATATGCTGATGGCAGCCATTTCAGTGACCTAGTGTACGCGAACGTAAGGTCACGGCACAAGATAACTAATTCGAAAATCCCACATACAGTCAAATTACATTACGAATGGCTGCGTGGAACAGATTTTCGAAACGTCACAGAAAATCCCACCTTAGGACGGTAAACTCAATTCATGTTGACCGAAATTGCGGCTACCAAAAACACGCCAACCAAAATCCTCAAAAGCCGCTTGATGTAGAGGAACCAACAGCGGGTCAAACTAGCAGCTAATATGCACTCTTCGTGAGCACGATCCGATTTCACCGAACCATACAAAAAGGACGGTCACAAACATCAAACAAACCCTCCCTTTAGTGGGTAATTCGTTCCAAGCGACATCACAGTAGACAAAAGCTGACAAATTTACAACGGGTAGTTGTGAACCCCATGGACACTTTGTCAGTACTACCACAGGTTAATGTGAAGACCGCACGTTGTCGTCAACCAGTTCGCGGACGACAGTACGTCATAGAAAGGTGTCTATCAGCCGGAAGGACACCACAGTTAATCACGAGTGTCCTGATTACTTTGCTACTACTGGTCCGACAACTGCCAAACAGGCGAGCCCTTCTAGACTCAAGCACCAAAAGAACGCGGGATGATTGGTACCTTACATTTCCTAACCGACCGATTTAAGCATTGTCACCTATAAAAACGTTCATGACACAAAATATAACGAAGTCGCAACTGCATCAAACCTAGCAATTAGCCGGAATAAGTTCACTACTTGCTACTAGTTTTACGGGTTCGATCACACCACGCAACTTCTGATGGCAACATAACAGCAGCCTGCTTGCAAAAATAACTGCAGGTCAAGGGCAACGCAACACTGTGAGAAGACACTGCGGTGGATTATCAAAGTGGAGGTGCGAGTAGTCCAACACTCCGCGGAATACTTCTACGCGACGATGAGGTACATCCAAAAGCCCACAAACAGCGGATCGGGGACAGCGTGGGCGACCGGATGAGTCATTGCTTAACTGGATCGGACCAACGGACAAGACGCGGCAGGCAAAGCAGAATGGACGACCAAATCGGGTGCGCGATTATTCGAACACTCGGAGGAATATCTCGACACGGTCGTAAAATACAGTCAAAGCCTACAGTGGATGGATTGCGGACAACACGAGCGACCGGATGAACCATCACTCAATCAGATCGGACCAACGGACGAAAAGTGGCAGGCGGAAAACCCTCCGATAGAAGGTGTCGATCATACACAAACCGAACAGAACTGCACGCGACACGTGAGTGGAAACCGGAGTGTTGTAGACTGGAGTTCTAACTCATAAACACGGGCGTTCACGTAACTTGGCAACCAGCGAGTCGGACAATAAAGATTTTGTTTCATTGGACGCCTTTTCGTTGCAATATGTTGAAAGTGCAAACAAGGTACCATACACAGCAGCCTGCATTAGGTATTCGGAAGAATTAATCAATCCGATGTCGTTCACACAAGCGACCTCATTCAGATTGCCAACTGAAGAAAGTACTACTGAGAGATAACACAAACTTTCAAATACCTTACCGAACATTATCACAGCACAACCATGGAGCACTTCACATGATGCAATTTGCCATGAAAGCTAAAACGGAATTCGCCGATGAGCGGTCAAACTAGCAGAGTTTGAAAAAGAAATGCGGTGAACGACAAAAACCTGAGTAGGTTTGTTTGTGTGTAAATCAGGTCGCGAATCGGCCAGTGATACAGGCAAAACTGAACGACATTGTTAGAAGGCACAGAAACGAAGTGTAACTTCATAAACCACTTGAGCCAGTAAACAGCATACCGCGGTGTCTACTGAGGGGCTCAGATGAAGCTTGTGTAGTAAATGCAATACCTTGCAACTCACGATTTTTATTTTCCGTATACATGATTCTCCAGGTAGGCTGATTGAAGGTTGCAAGCCGTTCGTTCTTACTTCGACCAATGATAAAGGTAGTCAAAGATTAACAGAGGTTACCATCTATTTCAGTGTACACATGGAATGATCTGTCTCAGCGATCATTCTCGTCGTACGCACCAGTCCATACGGACCTGATACTTAGAAACACCCTTACCAAGAGTATTTGTGCTTTAGAACTACGCAATTTCGCAAACCACAGTGAATTACTTCTCCGTACCTCCAACATATTTTAAATTGTTTCAGCCCCCACACGCCTTCAAACATACGTTTGGATCCACCAAAAGTTGCTCGGGCGATCTCTAAACCACCCCCAAGTCACCAGCATCGGCTTCGTGATCTCCAACAGTTCCTGATAAACCGGAGTATGATCGCTTGTTTTCACTTCGACAAAACAACCGGTAGTACGCATTAGGGGCAAGAAATAAGGCAAATCTTCGACAAACGGCCTACGACTGTCATCAGGTGCTTATCTGGAAACACCGTGGCAGTTTCGCAGCCATAAAGTAATACAGCTCTCACAGTTTCCTTATATACGTGACCCTTAAGCCTCAGAGAGATGTCTTTCCGTCCCTAGAGATACGCGCTTCTGTTTCACTTCTCACACCTACGTCGCCGACGATGCGGCTTCCCAACTAAGCAAACCGATCAAAAACCTCCATAACTTCATTATCTAACATCAAATGGACGTAACTACACCTGTCCTACAAAAGTAATTTATTGATTCAGGGCGCATTCCGAAACGTTTGACAGAGCTCGAAATAGCGTTTAGCAGGAATTGTATTCCTTGGAACTTATCAAAGAACAACATTTTGTCGTCAGCGTAGTCAAGATCAGCCAGTCTTCCACCAGGTAGGAGGTGCACGCCGACATTTTGTGAATGCCCCAAACAGCTCTCCATTGTTTCCTCTATGAAAAAGGTTGACAGAAATGATGAAAGTGGACGGCCCTAACGTACGTTGCTCCCGGTGCTCGAACTGTTAGACAGTTCACCGTAAACCCAAGCCTAACTTGAGGTATGGGAATAGAGTGCCGACAGTATGTTCACATACTTGATCGCTACACCTATGCGTTTATGCGATTCTAAAAGTGTCAATCGATCCACTGAATTGAACGCACCTTTATGGCCGAAAAATACAACAATTGTTGGCTGGCAATACATATGACACTGCTCCAGAATTTGACGAAAAGTAAAAAGTTGATCAATTCCTTCTCATCCAAAACGGAATCCAGCCTGTTCCTTTCAATATCTGTCTCCAGAGCTGCAATGAGTCGACGTAGTATAATGGATGGCTTGGGGCAACCTAACCTCCCTGGTGGTTTTTGCAAGAGCCCCTGACTCCTTCCTAGAATATGGGAAATATTATCAAGTGGACACCAAAGAGGGGTGTCCACCGTCGTCCATACCCGGTAAAGCAACTAAAGCAGGGAATCTGTCGACACCTTTGAAAAGTGTCAGCACGGAACCATCTGGGCCAGCAACTTCATTACGTTTGAGAGTCGAAATACAGTTGTGGACCTCATTTTAGTGGGTGGTCCTAAGTCTACAGAACAGGGTGCTACATTACAAGTTTGTGGCGGTAAAACAGCAGAAACAGGAGACCAGCTAAAGTGGCCCTCAAAATTTCCTGTCCTGCGCACCAATCATCTAGACTTATTAAGAATAAGTGTGTCGTCTGCCTCGCTGAGAGTTTCACGGACAGACGGTCGCTTTGGACCAGTAGCACAGATAAGCTTGAAAAGTATGCCGATGTTCTCTGAGGAGAAAGCGGTTGCCATTTCTTTGACTTTCCCCATTAGCCTAACATTACGCCCGGCGTTTGGGCTACATTTTAGCTTTCTACACATATCTCTCTTAAACCAGTTATTTAAACTTCCATCCAACAACTCCAGGGATTTCTCTGGAACTCACTGTTTGTTGAACCCTTGAACCATCGTGCCTCATGCTGTAGTACCCGCTCCGTAAATGACCTGTAGGATTTGGGTCCAGCAGTTAGTAGGATCTTCGAGGCGAGAACTGTTAACCTTGCGCCCTCGGTTAGTTTGATACTTATGCTTTAACGATGGCATTTCTAATTCCTCAACAGTCAATCGTTGCTGTCGTTACTTAACAAAAGTAAGAACGAAACAACAACGTACCAACGCATGGTCTGAATCTAAATGTGTGCCAATAAGAACGACAGTCCCGACTGGAGCCTCACTACCTATAACTAACAATTATATGGCCTATATGGGGCCGGACCTGGTTTGGAGGAGGCGCCAAAGGCAAAAATGACGCGTACAATGTCTAAAACCAGCGCTGGATAAAAAATAGCCTATGCTCCGCGCACACCTGCGACAGCCGTCCGTCATTATCCGAGCGATGTGATATTATCCCAAACCTGCCGCCTGAATAAGACTCGGCCTCACCAAGGCACCCAACCTGGGCGTTTATTTCTTTCGTCAGAATAACTACATCAGAATCATGTGCTGATCGAAAGAGAAAGACCAGATCCCAGTAAAGGTCGGTCATGACACCGATGCCACTAAAGTCGGTTGGAGCGTGAGCAGACAAAACGAAAAGGTTTTTGAAAGTTCCCCACCTGGGACAAGCCTTCACAGAACCTGCCAAGTGGATGGCAAAAAGGTCTACTGTTAACAGGAATCAAATCTACCAATTGGGCTGCGGTCGTCATGCTGAGGACTACACTAGCCCACCCTGACGGACATCTGCAGCCGTGCAATCACCCGAAGTGCATAACCAGTATTGGGAAGACGGTGCGAATGATGTCAGTTCCACACGTTTACTACTATTCTGGATTTTTGTCTCCGAAGAGCAGCAGACATCCACATTCAAAGTGTGCAACGCTCGCGCGGGAGCGGCCTTTCGACCTACATTTTTTTGAGTGCGTATATTGAAAACATATTTAATACTTCGTATCTTAGATCTAAGTAAGGGATGAGGAAGGTGAGGCTGGATGGTAAACGATAGGACCCGTCACCACAGTGTTACTACGACTAGTTCTATCTGTTGAGACCTGCACAGTAGTTATTAGAAATACGGGGCCGGGATGGGTCTGGGAGCCAAATTTGATAGTGGGGAAGGGGTCGACAGTAGCACGACCCGGTTTATACTGCAATATGGAGCATGGAATTGTTGGTGTTGCGAGTATTCACGGTGATATGTAAGCTAATATACTGCCAGGACACCTAGGCTTAGATAGGAGAACGATTAGGGTTCTCAACCAGAGCTCTTGGCCCAGAAGCCTGTACCGCAATGCAGCGAATGGGGTACAGTGTACAAAAACTGACACTTTTTCTGGAAAAAGAAGTCAACCTTCTTCCAACCCCAAACTGGAGTAGCAGGGGACTGTGGTTTGTCAGGCCTCTACTTATTGGTTTGCCTGATATGAATGACTCTGTCGGTGTGAGTGTCACACCGCCCAGTTTAGCCCATGTCATAGAGATGGGCAAGCGGTCACATCGCACCGAAGGCCAAGCTCGTTGTTATTAAGGCAAGTGGTTCTGAGAAAATTTCTGCAACAAACTAAGACACTGTAAGAACGATCTTTGGGAACACTGAAGACCAACAAGTATCAAGCCTGTTTTAGATCATCGACCCTGGTGGCTCCAACTAGCTTCGAGGGCAAGATGCTAGGAGAAAACTAATACGTCGTAGAAGAAATCCTAAATGCATCTACTGATCACCCGGGAGGTATAAAAGTTCAAAAAAGATTACATCACTCTTTTTTCTAAAAAGAAGCCTAGATTTAGTGTGAGTCCGTGATGGAAGTGTTTTTTGCGCGATAAGAACCTAGCGAAGCGACGCTGCACCTCATCGAGTACAGTAACCCTAAAATACTGAGGACCACGCCCATACGCATTACCCCAGGTGAGGTCGTGCAAACACAGAGTGAAGGGGCACGATTAATCCTGGATGTAAACGTCCTTTGCAGACGGTATAAAATCCCATAGGTTATGCCTGCTACCAGTAAGCACTGGGCGGCTGAACGTTTCTCGGGTAAAATTCCGCCTCTTGCCGCTGGCCAGTGTTGTACCCCCAACAGCACCCACCCACCCCCCAAGCTCGTCTTACCATTATGCCCATTCACCCTGTGATCGGGATATAATCAATTGGTACTTTCACCTGTATCCATGTTTGAACGAATTTAACAGCACCCTCCCAGATGATCTCTTGTGACAGTTCCCAATACTCCCAGCATCAGCGTACAAAACGCAGGGCTTTCTTCCGACTGTGAATCGATGCACTATTATCGCAATAAGACGGCTTACTTCTCAAGTGCTACGCATGAAACTTCATCCCTCATCTATAAAGTCTGGATTTAGGCGCCAATCTGGAATCCAAAGTCCACAGCCTATTACAACGAAAACCCTCGATAATGAGTACACTTGCCGCATTACCTAACACTGGTCACCTCGGCGGACGACCGAGTACGCGACTGCAAATTCCCGTCCCGCTGCTCCGCGTTTGTGAAATTACTGTTGTTGGGAATTCCCTTAGTATATCGACATCCAACCAATTTATCAGATGATACCGTGACCCTAGTCTGTGACAACACTGGTCCCTGGGCTATTGCCAAGGAGTGATCAACGTGCCATGGAATAACAAATTCAGTCATTATGGGAGTCGGATAACACGAGTCACTCACATCACCTCCTCCCACTTACATTACTTTAGCAATCACCTGATGGAAATATTCTCGGATAAATTCACGACTCAGGTGGTTCAGTAGATAGTAACTCACTGCTCTACATTTAGCCTCCTCCTTCAGGAAGGCCTCGGAGATACTCCTGATGTTCAACAGCTCCTGTAAAGAATCAAACCGCCATTTGCATCCAGTACAATTACGACTTTCGGCAAGACATTCACCTTATTATGAACTCTTCAGGTTCATTCCAGTTCACCTACCTGAAAAGGTTCCTGAATAAATCTCCAAACGCCTAAAACGTTCTTTTACTTACTCCTGCGGCCACATAACTTGCCAGTTCATTGGCTGCTAATTGACTCCCATGGTTAGGATCGCATATTCTTTGTGCGGACCCCAATGTCCCTCGACACAACGTCAGCTAATGATGGAGTTTCTTCTTTGGTATCAGCAATGACCTTGGCCATTATCGCATACTCTTTAACTGCCTCTACAACAAACCTCCTGACGGCTGTTGACTGTTTTTACCTACAACCCTACTCGACTTCCGTAAATCTCATTACGGCTATCACCTATTCCTGGTTGCAATGATGGGAGGACGGGCGCCCCTTATGGTGAGAGCTACGACCTCACTCATTACTGCCGCCTTATACCATGATGTCTTCTCAGTCGCCAGCCATTCCAAGTTATTACAATCACCTCAACACCTATGGCTCCATTGTCAACCGGATTATTCCGGTGTAATTTTAGGCACGTACTATGGTGTCAACTCCGGGATCATCTGTCACATTATGTATGCCTACCGGTGCTGAGAACCAAATCCCACGTTTTCCCCCCACTGCAATCATATCTAAGAGTTACTAATGCAAACGAAGATTTTAATACAAACGCCCCCCACATTTTACTGATTGTAACTTCTCTGGCTTTTCCTTCTTCTGAGGCATTCCACGCCACTGCTACAATGAGCAGTGGCTCGCACCACAGTAGTTCCTAGTAAGGCTCGTGGCCACCTTGTATCCAGCCTCGATCACCAACCAGAGAGTTCTTCAAGACTCTTGTGAATGGCCCATTCCAATTTGTCGTGCAAACCACCAGGATGAATGTTAAACCCGACACCTAGCCATTTATGCAACCTTCAGGAAAAACTGCTAATGACTTCCCGTCACACGATAAAACTTCCAATTGTCGAACAAAACAGTCCGATCCACCGAGTTTCATAACACGGTCCATGTGGTATACTAACTTAGCCACGGTAGATGCCACCAATTCTCCGACGATCACTGGCTGGAATCGTTAACAAGTACAGCAAAGCCGCGCACTAACCTAGCACAGGGCTTAGTGAACCCACGCCATGTGTACCCAACAAGAATGCGTTCAAACAGAAACCCGACGCGAAGTTGCAGCAGCCGTCGACCATCAGTGACGCAAAGATAGCCCAACTACCACCTAAGCAAGTCAGTAACGTTCAACAGACTGACATAGATGCCAGTAAATTCGGCCAAAAAGGCTATATCGGAACCGTGTTGGAAGCACGAAAACAGAATCGAGCAGAGGTTAATACTGAATCGACAACTACGCAGATGAACAGTCGGACTTAAAGCGGTAATATATTCAGCAAGATCCCAATCGCTTTAAAAACCATAAACATTTAACACGTAAATCACATGAAGTGGTAGACGCGCCATAGTGAAAGAAAATTAATGTGTGCGGTGGAGGGGAGAAATGTAGAGGGGATATAGAGGGAACAAAAACACCACAATGCACACAGAAGCTTGCAATACGAACGCCACTGACCTCCATTATTCGCCATATCAGACAGGGTTCTTAACCAAAGATAACCACTGCCACTCAGACTCAACCAAGAGGCCGGGACCAACCAACAAGAATCGAGCCTCCGTTTAAGTGTCTTCATACTTTGAACCCGAGTCATGCGCTGATCACCAGGCCGTCGCTTTCAGCCTAGCCCACCAATCACCAACAAGTTAGGCGGTAAGTTGGCATTCGTAAAATGTGACCAAATCAACAACGTCTGTGGGACGACATCAACATGCACAAGGATGGACAGAGTTTATCCGTCCCACAAAAGTGTCGGCGAACCACATTATCGCTAACACCATGTTCCCACTACATGTCGCTGATGTTTCGGAGACGCCGACGGCCCAAAACAAATATTCCTTAAACACCTTCAGAGCGAATGTGCCGAGTGCCGCGGTCATACAACTGAGTTTCCCTTACACTTTCACTTCACAGAAAGACTGAGATTATGCCGACACTACAGATAGCGCAAGTTGACAGACGCCACCTGAGCCTTTGCTATGCGACTTGTGGTCTTATCACACATTCCTCCAGCGCCGAGGGCTCCCAAAGGGCATGAACTCTACTACTCCCAACTGCTCATCCCCAAGGGTAACAACAGGTGCAGAGTCTTGTCAATCTTGTAACAGTATCTTGCACTTAGTAGTTGCGAAGGCCATACCAAACAGGCGAATTAAGACCTCTAATCTGTACTATGTGTTAAGCTCCCGCGGATTTAGGCGATTTTGTCAGTATACTCTATATATCGAAATCGAGTGACTAGAGGCAACCTCACACACCATCATATTCGCAGTCTTCAAAGTTGAATAAGAAAGAGGCTAGACAATCCTGTCGTACTTCACTCAGGATGTTATGGGTCTATGATATGCTGCCATAAGCCGAAACCCTGTCCGATGCCTAAGTCAATCGCCTTCAGGATGGTAACATACTTCCCGATTACACCCACTTCCGATAGACAACCCTAGTCAACCAAATCGAATGCCCCTCTGACGTCCAAGTAGACAACTGTTGGCCTTTTATATGAATGGCCGAGTCTAAGCATCTGATGATGTATGAAGATGTGCTCAGTGCAGCCACGACCACAGCGAAACCGAGTTTGCACCTCACGTTTCGCTTAAACATCAAATACTTTGAAAGCTTCGAACAAATAATATATGCTGCATGAACGGACAGAAGCAGCCAGGCTTGGGGAACAAGGAGCAGTCAAGAGGCGCGAGGCACGCCCGTAGAACGGATTAGGTGGTTAGTGGATTGTACGCACACCAACCCCACTCAAGTCAGAAAACAACGACAAAGAGAACCCACGAACCGCCATTGGTTCCGTTCGAAATCTCTAGTCATTCTACAAGCCAGGAACGTCCAGTGATCAGGCCACGAGCTTACACTTATTGAAACAAATCCTAATTTAACCGAGGGCTCCAACATCCGGCTCCGTGTCCCGAAGTCGTATCAACCTTATCATCAGTGCTTAGTAAAGCAAAGCCTAAAATAACCAGGAGATGAACAGTATTCCCCAAAACCAAGTCCCATTGAGCAGTTCGATGCGCGAAAGCATAACCAGACCAGTAATGCGGGTTAACTATAATCAGTTAAGAACATTGTACAGTGGAAGGGACTACAAGCATAAATGCATGGCTACTATTGCTGAAACTTGGCCAGGATGTCCGATTCCCTAAAAAGGAAATAATCCTTTTAAAAATAGCATTTAAACCGAAGACGTGCTTACTTGATCATCGATAGTGACCTTCGTACCGCCATATTCGGGAAGAAAGACTTTGTCTCCAACTGTCACGCACATCGGTATGATGTCTCCCTTCTAGAAAATTACGTGAGTGACCATTCCATAACATACATCATTCTTGTAGCCGGGACCGTGGGCAACAACAGTGGCCTCAAGCATCTTTCCTTTGGACTTCTCCGGCAGCATTATGCCACCCTTGCTCTTCGTTTCTGCTTCAAACCGCTGCACTAATACACGGTCAAACAGTGGGATGAACTTTTTGAATGCTCGAGCAGCCTAATAAACGAAAAATATAGAGAGCAAACGGGGGCACGTACCATCAGCGTGCGGACCGCGTGAGTTCTGGAAAAATTCAAATAGCCACCAGAAGCACGAATGATTCAAACGTATGAGAAAGTTTTAAGACCTACCTTGAATAAATATTTCCGATATTCATTTAAGAATTAACTGTGAGTCACTTAAAATCTGATTAATCTCGCTTTGACATTTTGTGTCCTTCAGCGCGCTGTTTGAAATGTCAAAGTACTGTTGCCCATTGAAACTTCCTTTCTTACAAGTCGTTTTTTTAAAAACCAATTGTGGGATATCCAGTGTAAATCATCTACCACTAGGTAACTCTGAAACCTATAGGAAAGATTTTTATAAGCGATGCCTCGCAATGCTATCGCAGTGTTCACAATTAACAGTTATATTTCATAGTTCATTTTTGTATATACCGTTTTTTTTAAAATTCATCTGTACACTTATTTGAAACCATGACCAACAATTTTGAATTGAATCGTAAACACGAATAAACGGGAGTTACTGCACCTCATCTCCGTATTCTTCATTCGTGCGGATTTTTGGGCTCGTAAAGTAATTGCACGGCAAACTATTCTAGCCTCGCGTGTCAACCGATCTATCGACGTTCATCGTCTCGCGACGCATGTGGAATTATCAATGGGTCGCCTAACGAATCTCATATCTGGCGCTGTCTTTCTCCCATGTGGTGGTCTATTCAACCTAGTGGAACTTGACTTACCAGAGTCGTTCCAATTTTACCGATACGTCTTCCGTTTGATTTGTACACTCACCCTTTGAGCTTATCCATTACCGTCATAACTCTTCCTTAGTATTACAATATTTTGGTCATTTTTATCACTTGATTAATCAGTCCACTACGCTATCCGAAAAATCCGCGGTTCAGAAATTAAAACACACACTTAAGCCAAGCGACCCAGTTCAAGCAGATCCACTCGGTTTACTTCACTCAGTATCATCCTGGTGTCTGTTGATCCGGAATCAAGCAGTAAAAATAAGCTGCAGTACTGTTCTTGAAGCTTAACTTAACTAGTGTTTGTTGAGTCGCACCTTACCCGAGCATATTAAAAACCTGTGTTTCACTGTCGCAAAATAATTACGTTGAGCATGCACTGTTCGGGGCTAGACATGAAACTGGATCAGCGACTCCATGTGCGCATACCTATACGAATACAGACGTACCATACCTGCTGGCTTGCAGAAAATATGTTGACGGTAGTGGATGCATAGTATTAGATGTGTGCTTCAGTACGTACAGATAGGCATTGACGAGTATAAATGTTGGGATGTATGCGATAGCAAGTATGACTGGACATTGATGGGTATGAATGCATATCTCCAGTTCGCAAGCTGAAACGTTCTCGTGTGTGTGTGATTTCTCACGAGTAGAAGCAACGGTTCTGTAGGCGTATACTCTAATTGTTGCCCTTCTCCTCTGATGTAGAGAGGTCGCGAGAGGATACCTCACGTTGAAATCAGCAAACTTGAAGTCGATGCGTTGTAAGTCCCGGGCTTATCGACGCAAGAATCTGGACATTCTGGCTCCTGGCCGTCATTTTTCCTGTGGAGTGAACTTGATTGAACTGAAGCTCAAAATTACGAACGACAAAATAAAACCACCCAACAAACTGCCTTAAGAAGTTGGGAATCTCCCAACGTTTTAAAACGTACACCAAAAATGCAGCTAACGATTTTAGAAGGAAGATTGCTTCAGCGGTTGATAATTCTATGAGACAGAGTGTTGATTCAAAAAGGTCTGGGGATTGAGCTCTTAAACCTTCCTGGTAGGTGCATTGCTTGATCGTCATACTCGGACGGAAGTCTTCTTTAAACCCATAAATCGGTTGGAATGCCCTCTTATCGGGGCGGAGCGGGGTACGCTTTATCCAACTAAGATTAACGAACCCATCTCTTATAGGCAGTCCGCAAGTGTGAAAAAGGTAATTCAAATGCAATCCAGGTACCTAGGACTCTGGTCAAAACTTATATCGTGATCCACTTTGCAGATTACACTGTATAACACGATAACATTTTCATATGTAATGAGACTGGACCAAGGCTGTTCTCTGATTGGAAAGCGTTCCATCAACCAGAGCTCACACAAAGCTGCTGCAAACGGAATTTTTATTTACCGGCGCCAGCCAACCACATGCAAACATCTCTTATTGCACCACATTTGTTTGAGAAGCGGTGATTAAAACAAGTTGTCTGAAAGCGTGTCAGATTTAATCAACTGGATTACTCAGAGAATAATCGTGTGAATATAACGCTCAACGGGCCGGACAAAGCACAAACGGTTGTGGCTCGTTGGCACCACTGCGGTTTCTCCACGAAAAGAGTATGGTTTTGTATTAAGTTGAGATTGCTTGGCGCCGCTCGGTGTGCTGTTTATCTGGCCCCTTCAACTTGGTGGCCTCGCACGCGGCCTGATTTTAGAAGTAAAAAGAAGGCTCGCACACAGATTTCAAGGCGGTTCAATGAGTGTGACGGCAAACTGTGATGAACATGACTGAAATGCTTCGTCTTCTTCTGTTATGTAATTGGTTTACTATTCCAATATTCTGTACAGTTGGTCGATACGTACGATTCGTACGGTTCGGTGTTATTGTGCCTAATTGTGGTTAACGATTCTTATACGTTCGATTGTTATTCTATATAGTTTAATTACAATAATTATAACACAATCGTTCCTCCTCATACGCTGGATGTGACTGACAGCAGCCGGTTGCTGGAAGCCTGGGGGATATAGTGGCAAGACAGAAATTACTTACTGCGTTCAGCAACTTGTCTCAAGGATCAGAAGAATACCGACTGATAATGTTTCGATATTGCATTGGCGACGGAGGCAACCGGGTCTTGATGAATCTGACTGTTGCCGACAGGAGATATCCTGGTGCAGTAACCAACAAATTCCAAGAGTATCATCTTGGTCAGGCGAATAAAGTTTTGAAACGCTTCCGTCTTTTCAGAGCAGTCGAGATCGAGGGGACCTATCGACCAATATATGAAGGCGCTGAAGAAGCCCGCTGGGACTTACAGCTTCTGCAAGCATATGAAGGGCAGTCTTATGCATGATCGAGGGGTTTCCGGCATCCATGACGCCTCAGTGAGTAAGAACCTGCCGAGGGTGAGATGGTGACCGCTGACCCAATATATTGGCACTTACAACATCGATGCGGTGGCGGAGGCGGAGCAGTAGATTAGTGAAGTCTACAGTGAAAACGAAGTGGCACCCAACGCGATTGACCGAACACAACGTATCTCCGTCTGCTTTCTGGCAAAAACAGAAGTGTCCGATGAATTGTCGAGAGAACCATTTTACCGAGTGTTGGAGGTCTCCATCCATCAGAATCGCCAAAGGACTTGTTGGAACTGCGACATGAAGAAATGTGATCGGTTACATTAGAAAGATTAGCTGGACGATGTCAAAACGATAGACGCAGTGGAGTGTTCCAGACACAGTGTTCATGAACTTTCTTCAGCAAGCTTAGTCGAACTGCATATGTTCTGTGATACGACAAAAATGGGTCACGGAAGTGTGGGTTATCTGGTGGTTGCCGTCCCGAGGATCGGTATTTAATGCGGCCCTCTGATGTGCAAATCTGAGGTGCCCTCAAAAATAACAGTCACAGCACCAAGCGTGGAACTCATGGCAGCCGTTCTGTTGGCAAGCCAAGGTGTATTGTTATGGTGTATTGTTAACAAACTTCACAACAATGTTGCGATAATTACAGAATACCTCATTACGTTCCGTAACGCATGTCATAGACCGTGCAGGCATTATTTAAAACTCCACTTCAGTCAACCAATGAAGTTCACGTGCCTTCAGAAATAGTTCTGGATGATGTGGCGTCTATAGGTGTATCACAGATTTTGAGTGAGGAGATCAAAGTATGTCTTCGGGGTCTGAGGTTCCCGCTGAATTCCGAAGAACAACAGCCGAAAAGATCAACTTTATTGTACTTGTTCGGATAATTTGAGTTTAGACGCATTCCTTTCACAACGGCAGAGTATAACTTCAATGTTATACTGGACCAACCGGCGTCATGGCACCCTAATTGGATTAATTTACCAAGGGCCATTGCTTGTTCCTCAAGTTATGCTACCTTCGTGTCGGTGATGGTATTCGCTAGACAAAGTGCGTCAATCATAATAGAACCACTTTGTGCCACAGACCTATGCCTGCTGTCATAAATTCATGAAGTTCGTGCATGAACACGCGTTCTGCAAGGAACACAAAGTCATGGGTGCGTCCGACATGAATTCTGGCGGGGGTAGACATAAAAGGTTGTGGCTGGATTTGATAAATGGAGTCCCGTACCTCGATGGTAAAATCTGACCGCAGAATGGAGACAGCGCAAACCTGTTGACCATTTCCCGTCACCGTGCTGCCACAAGCTTATTGATCCATCACTTTCATGAATCCGAAGGACACATGGTACTCCGCAGGTGCATATCAACATTAGAATACAGGTTCGGGTTTTGAAGGATATGGTTGCCGTTAAACAAGTGCCATGTGATTGCTACCACTGTAAGAGAGTTTACGCTAAGCACTGCAGTCAGCTGATGGCATCGAACGAACGGTTATTCATTCAGGCATTGTATGGTGGATTATTTCATTCAGTTCAACTTAATTATAGAAAGCAACGAGTTCAAACGGTAGGACTGTATATTTTCCTGTTTGTAGACTCGCGCCATTTACATATCTGTAGTCCATTCTATGTTCACGGGCTCCTTTTCCATGGTCTTGATGCGTTTTTGAACAGGTCAGGCACACCGGAAGCTACTTACAGCAACAACGGTTCCAGTCTTGTTTGGATGAACTTAGGACAAAAACGAGGGCGACAATTCCTTAACCGGCGTGCGTCGGCAGACAGGCTGTCGAAAATGGTTATTGAATGTTAGTTCAATCCTTCGGGTGCAGGTCATCAAGGCATGTCTTGAGAAATAGTGGTGCGAACAGTAACACAATTAACGAATGAGGAAGTACCTTTTACCTCCGCCGGAGAAGTTGTGTGAAACTCCAACTATAGGCCACTCATGTTTGTTCAAGAGGATCCAGACAATCCTCAAGTGTTCTGTCCCGATGACTTGCTCTTGTTGCGCTCGAATGTGAGCCTCATTATAGGCGAGATGACATTGTGCGAAAGGTACACCAAGGGCATCAGGCTGGCCCAGCACTTACCATGTGCGCTCTAGGCACGGTGGTGGCAAATCACCTCTAAGTGGTTGAAGTCTTCGCGTGATCTCCAGGTAGGCGATGTAGTTCTCCACCAGGAGAGACCTCTCAGCGGCGTTTTGCCGTATGGTGCGATCAACGAGATATTTCCTGGTGATTACGGTTACGTATGCCAGGTAATCGTACAAATTTCGGATGGTGCTGTAAAACGGGACTTCAGAACATTGCTTCTCAAAGACATCTGCAAGGCAACATCAGCTGGCTGTGGACGAAACAAGTGCGGATCCTTCTATCGAACCGGTAATTCACTACTCTTTCTGCTGCCACCCACAGTTTGAGAAATCAGCAGGTTTTCAGGGGCCAGTGTTGAATTTTTTAGTCCATTCAATAACTGTTACATTTTTGCTGATCTCATTAGGTCATATTGGATTATTGTTGTAATTGCGGTGGTTGGATCGATAATTGTCCATTCTGCTGAAAGGCGACCCTGCTTTTTACTTCCTTCCTTAAATAAACTGTGTTAATTATCTTTATCTTCACGTCAGCTGTTGTCACCGGTTCCCATACTGTTAAACAACCTGGGCCCTGCAGAGTTATAAATGCCAAAAGTTAGCATTTTCTCTCATATTTTTCGGAGTAACTCATAAGTCCCTTAATTCTTTGGTCCGTAAACAGTCATTTTTCTCAGATCCAACCACTGGTCGGTTATCTAAGTGGGCTCAGTTGTTCTTATTTGATGTATTATTGTTTAGGCAGAGCAAAAGAGGCAGTTAAACAATGCGTGCTTTTGCCAAAAATGGGGCGATTCACGGAAGCTATGGGGACTTTGCACTGACGTTTTGTTCACCGGCATGATACAGTGCAAGCGGCAAGTAAGGTGATTTTCATGGGTACCGAATTGGTTACCGCCGTTATTGGCGGCTTGCTTCAGTTATTCAATCAGATGAAGGGCCGTCAGGCCATGTGGATGTGACTGAATTACGATGCAGAATTATACTGCCAAACCAAGTTCATCAAGGCATTTGAGCGCTTGATTTACCATCTGCAGCAGAGATCGGCCGGAGCTGCCCAGAATGTAATCGGGTGCGGAGTGGAATCTACCTTTAGCGACCTATTGAATTTTGTAGATAGTAGATTGGCAGTGGGCGCTTGTCATTACAACCGGCCAGCTTCTTGCTTAGAAAACAGGACAAATAACTCACCGCCTTCCGGTTCCTCGTTGATCAGGTATTCTAGGTGTAACACCAGAGTAGACGACAAGAAGACTCTGAAGTGCTCATTGCGGAAGGACAGTCACATGATTGATTGTGCTAACTTTTTCAGTCGATAACCGAAGCAACGCAAGGTAACTTCGGAAAAACGGCGGACGCCGTTTCGTTTGTCCGAAAGCAACCCGTGCAGCAAAGTCTTGTATGGCACATATACGATGCGCGATACCCAATTGTGGTCAATACCATCAAACATTGGTTCATGAGGTCAGACTGGGACCGAGCCAGGATGAGAAGGCAGTCATCCTTTTTTCGAAATTAAGTTTGATCTGGACAGCGCGTCCGAGATTCGTTCCGATCAGGCTGGTTAGGTCAGAAGCGTCGGTGACAAAGTACGCTTTTTCAAACAACGGGTCTGACACTACGTTGCCCAATGGACCTATTGCGAGAGCGATTGAATTGCAGGGACGGTCCTGTCAAATGGTGCTCCGTACTTTACGCAAAATTTGTGCGAAACCCTGCAATCAAATATCACCCGAGTTGAAATCCTTAGATGTTAAATTATGAAGACTTTTTCACACCCAAGTTTAGACGAATAATATTACTGTGTACTTATCTAGTTTATACCGTATTAAGTTCAGTAGTCGCACGCGCCTTCTAAACAACCCTGTTGAAGATGAATCAGCTTTCCTCCCTTTGGGTATTTAGGAAAGGCATTACAAGACTGTCAGATTATGCGTTGTTCGGTGTGAACTCAAAACGTTAACGAACGGTTAAATCGCAGTAACCTCCTGAGAACTTTGATAGAGTAATGAAAACTTCTGCTACAGCAGGAGTGAACTCATTTAATCATCGCGATCATTCTGTCCCCTGTGACCAACTGAATAACGACTTGAATTTTTGTTCAGACATCTGCCTTCTGATAGATGCTTTCCCATGTGCTGACTGATTTTCGTGCACCCAACCCAAAGAACTCCGTCGAATCAAGAAAGTTGCACACCGAACAAAGGGCTTTGCAGTAATGAAATTTCTTGCATGAAAAATTAATTACTGCACGACTGCTGTGTACACTCAGACATCTAGCAGCAACAATGTCTCTTGAAAAATCCGACAGTCAATGAACCGATTAAGATATATCGGCATCCGCGTACAAAAACTTTGCAGTAATTAACAGTTAAGCCGAATTTGTGGAATTTAACCGAATCTCTTTTTATTTGCTGTATATGAATGGTTTTCTTCAACCGAACGTCACCTCACAATTGAACACAGAAGCGTACAAAAAATGACGTAATTTAAAGCTGATGTAGCATGTGACCAGACGGACTGTCCTCCCTCACCCACAGTGTATTGAAGTTGTGACTGAGTGTTTTGCAGACATACCAACAGAGGGCACCACACAGAGAAAACTGCCGACTATTGAAGAACTGCTGGGATTAAGCTGATAAAAAGTAACGGCACACCAAAAGTTTGACGGAATGTTTGAACTTTGATGGCGTTGTACATTTTTCACAAGGTTCTCGTCGAAGAACCAGTGTTACGGAATAAGCGCACTAATATATGAGTTTGTTTTACCAATTTCTGTCCATTATTGTCGCGTTTTTCTGTTGTGTTCAATCAGCCTCGTTAACACTAGGTAGCAAACGTTTGACATTCCATCTCCGGACCATCCATTGTGGCAATATTTCCGTGTGTATTGACAGAGTGATTCTGCTTTGTCTCTCCGAACGGTATGTTACTCAAACATCCACCAAGATATTTTTAAGTGATTATTTTTCGAATCGCTCTCCTTTTACTCGTCCAACGTATCGAGGACCATCCCCATTGGCCGTAATTCAGGTGATCCCCAGTGTACGATCTTCCGGGAAGACGTTGAGCAACGCGTAGCAATAAACCAAC
>JTDE01002586.1:0-22190 GCA_014338405.1 Paragonimus skrjabini miyazakii
TGTTTCGGGACTGATCCGAGTGTAATTGCGTCCGTCAGAGAACTAATGAAAATGTTCTCACAAACTGATTCACTCTCATATTACAACTGGAAATCTACCACGACCCTAAACCTAACTCCTATTGGACATGAGATCCACAGACACTCCTAACCACTCGCACCCCTTTACCTGTCAAATGAACCAATACGGTCCGCAGTTTGATGAATTAGTGGGGACAGGGTCAGATGATCTGTGCTCCACTGTGACCGCTAACCCCATTCTCATTAAGCAAAGCTGCTGACGTCCATTGCATAACCCGTACCAATTCCCCTATCAAAGTAGCCAATCTGAAGTGCTCTAATTAAGATTGGTTGTCCCTTCCGGTTAGTTGGACCAATCGCGTTCTAGCAGTCACGTCCAAGATTTTAACATGGAAATCCTAATGCACCAAAGTGATTTGCTTTTGCATGAAATGGAAAATCTTGTGCCTAAAAGGGAAACAGATATGTAAATGTTATAGTATTGACTAACGCGAGTGCTTTGGCGTTCTGACCGCGCAGCAACCCGTTTAACGAGTTAATCAGATCATCTATGTGACCCATATTCTCGACGTGTCGTGCACTGGAAGAGGCGGGATTTCGGGCCACAATTTCTGTTACAACAGCCATAGTCTTCACAAGCACCTACCACTTGGTCATTCCTTGTTGTGAACATCAGTCTGTTTTGCCGATACAGTCATCACCACAACCGCGAATGAACTGTAATATTGCGTGAGACAGAATCTCAGTAGTCTACGAGTATCAAATTGTACTGCTCTACGTTTCAACCACCTCGGGTGGCCTTCCTCAAGAGTGTTGTAATCGAAACTACATTAACAAAAGAACGAAGGTCATATGGGATTTGCCGTGGTTAGGTCAATATGTGTTGCATGTGGACTGATTGGTTTAGGTGGGGGTGAGACTGGTGTAGATAAGACACGCTTCCGTCTGGTGTTGTTTATCCATCCACGCCACACTGCAAACAGGGGTTTGCTATCGTTACGATTAACACAGGCGTGTTGTGTGTGAATGGTGAGAAGGCAGATCCTTGTGAATCACTCGATCTTGATCAAAACCTACGTCCTGATTCTCAGACAGTGCTTGTAATGCAGTGAATTTGATATGCGTCTTTAGGAGGAAACCTTGTGCCTTTTGTGTTCGGCAACCCGTACTTTCAGTTGTCTGCTTGTCTTTCCAAGGTAGTTGGCATTGCAGTCGCCGCATTTGATTTCGTAAACGCAGTCTGTCTGGTCGCCCATAGAAACTGGATCTTTAGGATGCATCACCAGTCGCTCAGACGTATTTTCAAACCGAAATACGGTCCGGATAGCGTACTCAGAAAGGACGGAGCCAAGTTTTTCAGATGTTTGCTCACGATATGGTATTTGCACAATAGACTTGAAAGCTCTGGTCGATTTGGTCTCCTCCTTAGTTGACATGCGCTCAACTGTGTTCTCAATAAATGCGTTTGGATATATTGAATAACAGCTAGCATTTCTTTAATGTGAGAAATTTCTGTTGTTTTGGAGAATTCAATGGTGCAGATCTTATTAGCTCTATTGACAAGTAATTTGATGACTGTTCTCTTCTTGTCGATTGAAATCGAGATACCGACCAGAATGAGTTGATTTGCGGCACACAGAAACTTGAAGTCTCTGTTTCTCTTCAGCTCTGACTAAACAATCTGGATAATTAAGTGAGCACTCATCGATTTCCGTTTCCAATGTGAACACAATGCCGTTGCATTTTGAGTTAAGAAATTGTAGGAACTGGTCGCGAACGGTCCGTTTCATAATTACGAAAGTGTCATCTACATATCACCACCAACTTCGTGGAGGGCAGATAAATTCACTGATCGCTTGTGTTTTGAGGTATCTGAGGCAAAGATTAGCTACTACGGGTGTAAAAGGGGAACCCATTGTTACACCATCGGTTTGCTTGCACAATTTTTTGTTGAATGTGAACAAGGTTGAGTGCACACAATGTTCAAGACCAGATACAATTTCGGAAGATGGCAAATTAGTACATGCACCAAAAGAGTGACCACATTCTAACAATTCTTCAACAACATCAATGCTAAATTTTACCGGCACACTGGTGTAAAGAGAGGTCACATCAAAACTTAGACAAGTTTCATCACTACCTAATGTCACGTATTCGAATTTCTCAATAAAATCATAAGAATATTCGACGTTGCTTACCAACTTGTTCTACAACGGTTTGATTATGCGGCTGATGAAATGGGCTAGCTTGTAAGTTGGACTGGTTGTGTAGTCAACAACAGGACTTATGGGCATTCCCGTTTTCTGTACTTTTAGAAGGCCATATTAAACATGTTAAAAACGACGCCCAAACTGTTTGACTTCATTCGTATTAAATTTTATGCGGATATCTTACAAACTTAGCATCAATTCAAGTCCAAGTTAGGAAATGTAATTCACTTCCACGTTCTGTATGAGTTAACTTCCATTTGATAGGCTTTTCATATGCTATCTATGAATTTTGAACAAAACAGTTAGAACACGAAAACGGGTAGATGCAAGCATTTCATATTGACTCATCAGTACTAAATTTACAATAACATGAAGCAGTTGTTTTATATCGAACAGTTAGGGGGGTAGGGTGGATAGTCAATCGGCGGATTAGGAAAGGTCACTAGGTCCAGGGAAGAGTCAAGTTTACGAACACTTGTTTCTGAACACACAGGGTCGGCTTCAGTCGATTGATTACGACAGCCTCAGCAAACCGCAAGAATCTTGGACTGGAATGACGTAATACGATTCTGAATGCACAAACTGGGTCAATAACGTGACCAGTGGTTAGGACATGTCTTGCGACTGCGGACGCTGGTTGCTTGCATGTTTCAAAGACATTGTTGTTCTTCTGTAATACAGAGTTCTGCACCCATTTAGGCAAATGTTCCTTCACTCCAGAGATCAAATACCTCTCGGTTCTGCCATTGGTATGTTCGCCGAGCTTGGCATTTAGGTTGCAAACGTTTCATCACCAAGCGAGGTGACATCATCAGTGCGTAATCGTTTTAGCGTATAGTCTTTGAGCGGCGAACATACCAATGGCAAAACCATCAACCCGAGCTACGAACAACACCCCCACTGTTCACAACTATCCGAAACCTCTCGGTTCTGCCTATGTAACTTTCTTTGCAGTTACATGTAAATTGTTAGACACAATGTGAGGAGGTACCGACAGGCTGATCTCCCTTGATTGAAGGCACAGGCAATTTCTGGGTCCGAGCTAGTACACATAGTTCCGCTGCGTTAAACGTTCGTTTAATCGAATTCACTAGTCTTTCACTTGTTTGATGCATGCTATAATCACCTTTAAAAGACAGTTCTATATAAACCTTTTTTTCTTCACTGTGGCCCCCGGTTCGGAAGGTGGTTCTGATCTACTATGTCTATCTAAGAACCTTTTCGGATACCCATTAGATTGTAGTACAGAGGTTATCAAATCCAATTCCTTTGCAAGACTATCCTGTGTACAGATTCGTCTTGCTCGTGTGAATAGTGTATTTACTAGTGCGCGTTTATGATGGACCCTACCCCCCTAACTGTCCGATATAAAACAACCGTTTTATGTTATTGTAAATTTGGTACTGATGAGTCAATACGAAATGCTTGCATCTACCAGTTTTCGTGTTCCAACTGTTTTGTTCAAACTTCTGAAGGGAATGAAATGTTTTAAATATCTATGAATTGCCAAACTATAATCACAGAGCGGTTATGTTTCCTCCTGGTCGATTGTTACATGGCCTTACAATGATGGTCATAATTAAATATACGTATATATACGCATCTATATAAGTGCCGTTCATAAGCTCAACATTACACATTTGCAACAGTTTATAGGCCCGAGAGTCAACATTTTGATAGTAAAAATCTCATTAGTTCATAACGTTAATGGTGGAAATTTGCAATGTCTGACAAGCAGTAGGCACAGTATATGGAAAGTGGAACAGTAACCTCAATGAAATTTATCACTCTATCGGACTGAAAGACTATATGCAGTGCCGCCTAAATCGTCATTAAGTGGTCGATTTTCATGATCGCTGATAACAGTCTTATTTCTTCTTCTCTTCCGCCTAGGACAGTGCTAGCCACGAACTACGCATCCAGCAATACTCCCTAATAGCTGTTGTTATTTCTGTAATTCTCCATTTATTATCGAAACTCCAATGTGGGCTATTCTCACAATATTCTTCCGTCTTTTATGTCAAGCCCCAATAAGATTTTGAGTAGGTGGAATTTCATACTGTGTACACACTCGTGCACATACTTCATAACCTGGGGAAATCCCGATGGTGTACAAACTGTAACACCATCTACGAAAATTCTTCATACCCTGCCAAAAACACAATGGTCTTCAAACCATTTAGTGGCATCGCTTATGTTGATAGGTAATACGGCTTCAAAATGCCCTTATTAGGTAAAACTGCCAATCGGACAAAGTGCCGTAACACTGAACTGAACTCTACGTCAGTACCGTATACGACAACAGCTTCACTCAACTGAATGATTCTCTAACCACATCAACAGAAAAATGAGAAACAATTTTTGTTCGATACATCAAACATTCTTATTTTGTAAGGGTTGATTACAATCATTCCTGGGTCACAAATCATCGCTCTTGATCCCAACTCCCTTATTAACTTCAGCAGAGTCAGTTGAATTTTGGAGCAAACATTCCTAGCTTTCTTTCATCCTGTAACCCGTCTGCACATAAACTGACGGTAAAATTCCAGAATGGCCACGAACCGCAGGGATATACATTGTGAACAACCTTAAAAAAACAACGGACGCTTCTTCAACGGTGGCATTCATAACCAATAACAAGTATTTCATACTTTCTTCTGTTCTAAGCGTGAATAACCTATCTGTTCTCATAACAGAGAAATAATCCTCTGTTTAGCGTTTCGCAAAAAAAATAGGACAAGCAGTGTCATCAAACAACTGACGTTCCGAGAGCTGTTTTGCTTCTCTCACCAGCTGTATTTTCTGACCATGATAGTTCTTCGATGTTATCTAGGACGACAACACTAATGACGTAGCAACTACACCGTGTTGGACAAGCTGACATGGCAAGTAATTCCTGTAGGTCATTTGCATCGTCAGTTGCGCACTGTTTGCTATCGCATCGACGCTACGGGATTCCCTGGCATAGTTATGATTCACGGAACTCCGTAGATAATGTTGCCCATTCAACAATTTTGTCGTTCGTCGCCCTGTAAAATATTTTCATTTCTGCCTTCAAAACATCAATAGTAATTGTCCTCATGGTGTTCGTCTTTCAATAGTGGTCATACGAATTCAGTTTGTCGCTTCCCTTTTGCGACACAGCGATTTTACAAAGCGCCCGCATTTTGATTCCACAGATAAACCGACGTCACTGTCAGAATTGACTCGCGTTTAGTCCGTTTGATTTATTTAAGCCACCCGAACCTCTGGTCGTTGATTTCGACTCAAACTGAGTTTCAACAGGCATCACACACCCCTGCGTGTGTGTTAAACTGAGCCACGCTTGAGAACAACAAATTAATTTGGTTACAACGTGGGTTGAACATCACACACTCTATCGAAGCCCTCTAAATATCATAGATCTTTAGGTCAGTCCTTTTTGAAAAGGAGCATAATACTCAATTTTCGTCCCATTTATAGCTGGTCAGTATAAAGTATCCTTGCCACGGTCGGGATTAGAACTCCCGTAACGTTTTCATGAAACAACCTTGTCGACCACTACATCATTGACTGTCCGTTAGGCACGACTGAATTATCATATACAAACGCTCGACTATGTTTGTTTGTTTGTATTGGTCACAACAAGTAGAAGATGGGTCAGATGAGTCACACTAGACAGCCCACCTACCAAAAAGACAGTGAGAATACCTTACGTCACATTTGCCGCTTTGCCTAGTTGTTATCGTGTCGTGAGTATATGCATACAATACGAAACCTCCTTTAGCCCATTAGTTTTTGTATACTGTGTGGAATGTTGCACTATTAGCTTTTCGTATAGATCACAGTTTCCTTGCACAACGTAGCTCTTTTGGACGCTTTCTTGTAGCTGGTCGAGCACAACCTGTTGTTTACAGGCTTATGCATAGTACTGCTTAATGGGCAGAATCAATAAATACGTACACATCAGCACGGTCGTACTCAGACCGGCTGCTTATTTGGAACAGTTGTTCGAAGCAACGTATAACTGGTCAACAGGAAATGGTCCAACTCACAGACAAATATCCGTGTATCAAACTGTAACGAGCACTTCTGTATGTAATATTCTGACCATCCAACTTTCATGCAATCAACTTTAGACTATTGAATATCAGACTTAGTTTGAACTATGTTGACGAGATGCACAAACAACTATCCATAACATTATCAGTGTGATTTAACGGGAGCAGAATTTGTGACTGGTATATGCTTTTGCAGTTGGTCAGACTAAAAGTTATTTGATATTGTAAAGCTGCAACCAAGCATAATTTTCATGAACCCATATTATTTTCCATTATTTTTTCTACCGTAGTAAAGTGTAACTTTATAGTCAACTTCGATCAGGAATTAACGCTTGCGGTTGCGGAAGCTAAACAACTAGAGGTTTTGGGCTTCAAGCTCCCTTCCATTGTGACCAGCCTCGCTATTAAGGTAAGCTTCAGCATATACCTGTATATACTTGTATATGTATATATCGCTGAAAACATTTAGTCATACAGGTATGTGATTGTCTATGTGTGCACCTTTCTGATCAATTCAGCCAAATTGGTCCATGTTATACCATCATCGTGAAAGTTCCCCACACAAGCCCGTTCAGTGTATTGATAAGCCACAATTCTCTGTTCCGCCAGATTAAGCAAATGATGGAAGTGATTTACTTTTCCCGAAGATACGATTTACCCTAGTCCCCTGCTTTTGAGTCTGGAAACACCAACTGTTCAGCTGGCTTGGCCTGAGAAACTTGATCTCATGTCATCCCTGCACATAAACTAGTCATCGTATGGTGTAAACTAGTTCACTCTTCTTGTCGCATCTAACAGAATTGGTGATCTAAAATTCAACACAGCTGTTCCATCCCCACAATGTTCTTTCCAGATCAGCCGTTAAACCTTACTCAGTTTTACCTTTCAACGATCCTTGCCTAGTTTTCTTCCATAAAATGACCATCTCTGGCAGTCATGTTGTGGTATTTCTCATTCATTTTATTTTTTCGGAGGACTAGATATGCCAGTTGTCCTACTCATAGTTCGTTGTTTGACAGCTGAACGCCAGCTAATATCACAGTCCACACGCTGAAATAGATAGTTTAGTGTACTGTTTTGGCACGGCTGTTAGGCACGAGAAGCAATAAAACCTGTTGAGTGGAATAAGAATAACACTATTCTTCACTTAATTTTTGTTCTGTATATCGAAGTATAAATGTTAATTATTAAAAAAATAGCAGCTAAATGAGTGCGTTCTATCAAGTTCTCAACTCTTCGAGCTTGGGCACTCGATTTATTACGATTAATAATGCCCTCCGTAACTTTACTGGTTTTGCTAGCGGATGTTTCCATCGAATCTGTAAAACAATTGAATTTAAACGATCTTTTAGTGTTTCTCAACACGAGGGTTGATCTCATTCCATGGAATTTTACGGTTGGTCAAAAATACCGCCAGCAATTAGGTTTTGCTTGAGGTCTTTTCGGATATTCTTCTTTGGCTTGAGCTGACAGAAGGATATCTCAATATTAGCAACCCGTGTATCTATGGTTCTTTTGTAAATACGAGCAACTTACATTTTGTAGGGTCTGTGAATTTCGGGTCCAGTATAAGCTGAGATTCAAGGATAGTAAGCAAATAAATCTGCATTTTAAGATTGTTTGGTAAGCTTTCCTTACAGCTTGTGAAGTCATATTCTCAACTGGTCGATAAGAATTATGTTCGGTGAGCGAAAGAGTGAATGGATAACGGACTCAAACATGATTTCAGTCTGGATATATACCTCACTAGATTCAAAGTTCGTTGTCAATGCTGTCATCCACAACTAACCGATAACTTCTCCATCCGAGCTGTGACCAGAAGATAGGAGGCACCAAGTCGTGCATTGATTATCATTGTCTGAAACGTCTAAAACAGTTGGTGTTCATAGCAAAGCTATAGTGATCAGTTAACACTGTCGATAACACTGGATGCTGGTCGAAATACATTAACTAAATTCAATTCAGCGTCACTCAGCTAGATTACCTTGAAGTTGAGATCACCGGTTTATCTAATAGCATCGAAGCTGCGGACAAGACAAGCAAACTTCTTGTAGAAAGTAACTTTGGCACCCGTTGCGAATACCGTTAATAGAAACATAGACTGACGCCTTTACTAGACATCCGGAGGTTCCGTCTGTAAGACTGGATTTGGTACAGATTACTAAGCAGAAGGCGTATAGTACTTCATTAGCAAGAATCTTGTCAAGGAAGGTGATTTCCGACGGTCCACCACGAACTGCGCATACTGCAGTCAAAACAATCACAGCAGTCATGGTTGATAAAGCCGATCAGTGTGTGTATCAATACAGTGATCACCTTTATCATATATCTGTTGTATGTCATGTGGTGTGATTAAAACTTTGACATCTACACACTAGACTATATCAAATCCTTGTCGATCCATAATTCCGTGGAGACGACTCAGCGTCTGTCTCGCTACTCTCGTTACCTATGGGTCTGTACTTAACTCCCGTAACAAAACTTTGATCTATTCTCAAGTCCAATATATCTGACTTTGACGGAATTAAGGGGGGGGATATTAAAGCATCAGCTTTTGCCATTACGGTGTTGGGCTTCATTTTGCAGATATTCCTATTACAAGCCGCGTCATTTATTATTAAAAGACAAGCACCGGTAAACGCTTTCGGGTTGTTCGCCACGTATTATGTCTGATTATGCTTGAGACCTTCTCAAACTAACTCATCTTTCAATTTTTTTTGTTCCAGATTGATAGATATTCGAAAAGAGTGGAACAACTAAAATCCATCACAAAATCCTACCACGATTTGGTATCCTCACTATCATCAGTCGAAGCCGTTTTACTGGAGGAACATTTGGTTCGCTTGCGTGACTCGCTCAAGCCGGCATGGGAAGTATTAAACTGGAAGAGTTTGAGTGTTCCTGACTATATCAATCAGGCGAATGACAGTCTGCAACAGTTTTCATCGGTCTACGCAGTTGCGCAGAAGATCCGTGAGGAGGTAGAAGCACGACTGCAGTCCATCTCATCAGTTGAGCTGTTCCCAAAACTGGCACCTATACCGATCGGCCAACAACTGGCTACGGGTCCTTTACACACTTGTAAGGTGCGCATATCGTTTTCCATGTCAGGTCTACCACCTGGAGGTCATACTCGATCAGTGCGTTCCTACGAACAGCAAGCCTTTACCGTCGCGACTGGAATGCTGTACAAACAAACTACCATCACTTAGGTTTGACGATTCTGATAGTTTGCTTGGAAACGACACGATCGTGAGATAGCAATGCCACTGGTTATCTACGTCAGTGTCAACAAACCGACCGTTTTATCCGTGAAGACTTCAGTGAAAACAGGTCGTGGCAATGCTGTCTCACCGAAAGACAGTCAGCAATCGCGTCATCTGAACTAATAGTCCAGGTCACTGTCCAATTTACTCAGTGAGCGGCTACGTGTTCGTAGTTACTACGTCATGTAGCCTTAACAGAGAGCTCACAAATGTTTGTGTTTTGTGAAACTAAGCTGACCCAGTGGAACTTCATGGTCGCGCGGTATTTGGTTCCAGTTTACAGGTTGGTGCAATAATTCTGACCCCAAACAAGTTGCATACAAAGTTGTCAACCCACCACGAAGTATTTTTAATCAAAATGACGCTCAGATGAATACGCCCACATTACCATTGAATTGCTCTTCAATCTGGTGGAGAAGTGCTGTGGTCTGAGCCGCCATTCGCCGAAGCAAAAGATGAAGAACACTGTAAGCCTATTTCCAAAAAAACTGATGGACAACATCGATAAGTACCACATACTATCACTGGTAACCTGTGATCTCTAAACTCATTAGATGAAAAGGCTATTCATTATCACAGATGGCTTGCACCAAGACGATTACCAACCCTTTTAGTTAACCTTCTTTTCCCCACCTGGACTAGACGGCAGCAATCGGGTAGGAGATCAGCCTGCGACCAATTTAACTGCTGTCCGAACGCTAAGAGGAGAAGTTAAGAACAGTGACTGAGGGCCTTGTGAAAGAATACATATATTTATTTTTCAAGTGGGGTAGTGTATTGCTGTCAGTTTGAATATTGTTGATCATTTCGAAAACTGAGAAGGTATAACATTATCATGACGACATTTCATCTTCAACCTCACTACTAACAAATGTAAGTAACTAGTTGTTATTAATGCTTCAACGGTTAGGAATAGAACCTTGCTTATGAAACCACCTTGTCACTTTGCGGCATCAAGGTGCCCGCATCTCGTAAATAAAAGCAAGCAGGTTGAAGACCAGAGTATCTTGTCATTTTCAAGGTAGCTTCTTTACAAGTTTCACTGTCCGCTCTGCCCACTGTTCTTATTTCCCACAAATCCCAACCAGATAGTGTTAGCATTCACATAAATAAACCGGCTTAGCCTGCATCCTCTCTTACATATCCAGCCACAGTTTCCACATGTCACTGTAGCTCCAACCCACATGACAATCACTCTGCTCATCAAAATTTAAGTACAATCTTATTTGCCATCAGTGCCTCCAGTCTGTCAATATGTAACTTGTCCACGCCCAGGTAATGTGGATCAACCTTAAACCGCGAGTTTATACCGACATCGGTGACGATAAAAATCCCTCTCAATCCGACACTCTGCATAAAGTTTTTTCCTTGTGTGAACGACTTATATGTGAATCATATTGATCGCTCTTTCGGGCGCAATGTTCATAGGACCAGCGACGGTGCGGATAGGAGCTCGGGCTCGTGACGTAGAGGATTACCGGGTTCGTACCCCTTTCAAGACAGCCCTACTTATTGAGCCCGATCAAGAACAAAACTATTCGTGGAGTATCGGTCCGATTGTGAAGGCTATGAATCCATTACCTCTAACTTAAGTCTAATAGCAATAGGCTAGTGTTGAAAGTATTAATTATCAACAGTAGTATTTAAGCTACATTCTACGGAAACACACAAAATAATCACGTGAAGAGACCGTTACTTTAAGTTTCAGTAATCGCTGTAAATTACTCACAGTAACCATACGCTAATGCTCATTTGTAAGTGATCGACTGAGCTGTACCATTCACTCCGGCCAGATCAAGTTGGAAACGAAAAAAATAATAGAATGATGTGGCTCATCTATTTGGAAAGTGTAATAAACAGGAACCACGGTCACTTGCATCTAACATGAATGCAGATCATTTGTATGTGTTCGCATCTGTGTACGCCCACATGATGACCATTCCAACGCATGGGAGCTTTCTAATTTACGCAGTTATTATCAAAGCACTGTTATGGATATTTAGTTAATGATAGTCCTAACGTGATGCTGTGACCTGTTAACGGTTGATATACCATCAGATCACACTTGTCTAACACATTCATCGTCCTGGTTGTATAACTTGCTGATCAATCGCGCTAACTGTAAGTTTCTGTATACAGTTCTTTGTTACATTATTTCTTTTAACGACTATAGGTGATGAAGGTGACAGTATGCCACCCGAAAAGGAACAGATTTATTTGTTAGTAGTGTGTTGTACCACAGTCGCCTGATATGATAACTTACACATTTCTCTTCATGGTTCAGCTAGATCATCTGCATAAAGTTACGGTATCTCACTTTACTGAAGGAAATATTAACCCACAAAGTGATTCCGGTTTTCAACTTTGAAATTCTCCGTGGATTTATATCTCCACGAATCTCATACTAACTCCAATGGTTCTAGAACTGATAACTATGCAAATCATGAAGTGATTTCAAAAGCTATTGTCCTAGAACTTTGTGAACATGTATGTGATAAACGATAAATGAACTATAGCTCAGTTAGACTATTGTTGTTTTCTACTATCAGCGCACTGATTATCTCATCAGTACATCTGGACTCAAAATCTGTCGATCCATATTATTTGAATTCATGATCAACAATGGTTTCCAGGAAATGCCGCCTCGCACGCTGTCCAATAACTAGTAAATCCATATATGAAGCTCATCTGTACACCACATGTTAGCAAAGTCTTCCTGGATAAAATTATCTATTGTTTCTTACACACCGTTGAAGTGGATTGACACAGCCCATCTGGGATTACAAACTGGCCATCAACGGTTAACTGTGTTCAGCCACCTTAAAGGAGCGTGAACTGACTACACATTAACTTTAGGTACATATCACTTGCCAGCGCTGTTCATAAAACGTATGGTCTTGAGGATAAGAGTTTCGGCTCGTAACGCAGAGGAGTTCCAGTAAACTTTCCTTTCGGAGTACCTCTGCCTGACGATTCTAAACACGGACGAAATGGGTTTTGTAATATAGATTTGAGGATGAGCATTATAGTGCATTATAGTCAACAGTTGTAGATAAATGGTATTTGCTTCACGTAGTATACTAAGCTTTCCGAGTGAAACAAATGAAGTAAGTACCTGACGAACGAAGTTTGCCGACTGATACAGGGAACCGAAACCCCTGGCCCAGTTCTCCATACGAGATCAGCACATATTCATCCTACGAGCCACCTAACAGCATCTTCAGCGTTTCAGAATTCAAGTCGACACTTGAGTTCTACGATTCTGTGCGAATTATACAAAGGTAACTTCATGAAACTCCTTCAGACTATTCAGAAAACGAGGACGGCAATTTCCTCAGTCATCATGAAATTCGGCGGCTTTCACAGTTGGATGAACGCAATGTTTTCCTGATCACTTCAGTCGTGCGCTGTGGTGATTACTGACGAACTTGGAGAAATCCCGACGGACCAGTTGTATGCCATCATCTCCAAAGGGATAGGTTATCCTTCGGTCACAGGTTCAGTGACGAGCTAGAGGTGATTTTTTGAGTGCTTTCCGATTATACACACTATTAATCTTGAACAAGGCTCGGAATTCAGTACATTAGAGGACGTTCTACTAGAGCCCCGCGTCACAGATTTATCGTACTGTCATCGGTTGACGGGACAATGCAATAATACGCACACCATACACAGCAAGATGTGACTAAGTTTCCATAAGGTTCAAGGCTCAGAAGTGTCTGCTTGCAATCCGGATTAAAACCACAGTTTTCTACCCCTAAGGAGAACTGGCTCTGCAAATCTTTGTAAATGCTAGAGTTTATAGCCCGTACGATGAAGTAACTAATGCCTCGAAATTAAACTAGATTATATGAACTGTGCTATTTGTAGATCACTTGACAGGAGTAGATTGACGTGATGTTTTGAAATCGAACGGACGAAATAGGTGTTGCTAACTTCGTCTGAAGAACCGCAATTCGAAATGTCCTGACAGTTTTGTCGCCACAATTTTCGATTCACATGTGATCACAGTTCTGATTGTAAGCTTGTGAAAAAATGTTTATACATCTTCTAACCAATAGTGAATTCAGATGACAAAATACAAAAAAGGTTTCACCTCGTGTCTTAAGAAATCATGTCAATAGAATAAAGTGTCATATTTCCGTCCCATGTATAAGATAAATCATACGACGAAGTACTTAGAACGTCTTAACAAGACAGTACAATCTAAATGTGATATTGAAGTTTGATCATAATATCCTAAAATCATTTGTTCGCTTTGGACAGAAAAAAACCTAGGCCTTTGTTGAGTAATCAGGAATTTTTCAAAATATCTGGTTGATCGCTTCCCAAAACACTTTTGAAGCGTGTGGGGTCAGGTTCATTTCCCTGATAAAGTCCTGCAGGGTTCACGGAGTCGGTAGCTGGAAATTTTAGGGGAGATGATGGCTAGTCTGACTCAGTGATGTGAGTGCTGTCGTTGACGGAGTTGTTTGTGAATTACGTGCACTTAGTGACGCGGGGAGTGATACCAGTAGGGGAATTGTTTTGATGACGACGGCTTACCTTCACTCATAGTTCCGTTGTTTGTTTTCAAGATGTGGACGCTTTGATGTTGAATGTTTTGAGTTGTTTTTAACAGTTAGATTACTGGACAGGGTTTGCTGTTTTCTTCATGCTTGTATGTTAGTTAAATACTAACGTTAGGTCATTGACTATTCTAGTCCTTGATGATGGTGATAAAGATGAGGTTGACATTATTTATGTATTCATACAACTATCACTATTTTCCTTATTCAGGAGTATTTTGCACAATGTGCTTTAGAACGTCAGAAACTGTTTGTGGAACTGGGTATGCAGCATCGCTCGATTAGTCAGCTGCTAGTCAAGCTGGAAGGTGTTGTCACTCACACGAGCTCCGGTGCACAAACAGCCATGGTACCTTACTACGCTTATTGGGAGAAGCGTCTGTTCGATGAAGTATACAATGTAAGCCTATTTTAAACCAGAGAACGTATGATCACAAACCTTGACATTATCAAAATCACCTATATAACTGAACAGTTGGATTTACAAAATTCGAAGTTTCTATCTTCCGACTCTACATTACTGAGGGTTAAACACCCCTCCTTCGGAAAACACTAAGAAAGTTAATATTGACTGATTAGTTCACAAGTTCTGTATTGCTGTGACTGTTTTCTTCCATTTTACACGAAAATTAACCTGTTGACCAACGAAAGGTGAGAAAAGGGTATGCCTTCTTGTCGTATACTGATAAGGTTTAATCATTCTTTATTCAGCTTCTCCATTTATCATGACCAGTTTGTGTGTCTCAAGCGTTTCGTGGAACCATACTCCCTTTCTAACTGTTTTATTTGATTATTTACACTGTCACATGTGATTATTTAACACATTCTGTCAACATGTCTATTGTCGAACTTCTTATCCTAGGCAACCTCGCATGTTTTGAATAGAAGCGAACTCCGGGAATCCGTTAGATGATACATTTTCTCAAATATCTGTCTTCATCACCATCCACAGGTTATCCGTTAATGCCCTTTATTGTATACAGTATAGAAGTTACCCACTAACAACACGTCATTTTACAGTGTGTCTACGAAAAGACTAGTAAGTTTGGCTCTTTATTTGCAAAGTAAGGTCTCTCTAAAATTTCACAATTCAGATCTCCTTATAACATTAATCGAGCTGTTAACAACTGCACGACTAATTTGTCAATACCAGTACTAGCGCTAAAAGCCCTGGCAACTTTTAGTGAAATCAAACCAGAAATTTATCACCAACGTCGAAAAAGTTAGCATAATACACCTGGAGGAGGGGGGCACATAAAAACAACATTTGTGAGAAAACCAGCCTACTTGGGTATTTGTGAAACAAAGAGGAGATTACTATTTGCTGCAGAATCCAGTTGAACGTTCGAATGGTCTGCAAACACAATGTCTAGATTTTCGATAGAATCGCACCAGAACCTCTATGGTGCTTGAGAATAACTCTGTAATTACCAAATTCCAATCCTTTCAGGGTTGAGTACGTTCTTTAATCAATAACAATCCACGCTGATGAGTAGTAGGGGATTTTGATTTTCATATAGATTGAAAATCACCCACAATTGATCGCAGCTGTCGAATTCCCATAGACTCTCCAGTCGGCCCCTTTCGAAAAGAAGCACTAGACTCGAGTTTCGCTCTCATTAGAGCTCGTCAGTAGTCTATATCCTCGCCAATGCCGGAACTTGAACCACGGATACGCTGTTCATGAGGCAACCATGTTTACCACTGCGCCATTGTCTTCACATTAGGCAAAATCGAATTATCATATGTGAACACTCAACCACTTTCGCTTGTGAGTAATGATCAGGTTGCCCGATCGCCTCGAGAGAAGACACAGTTACTGTCTGTTAACTCCAATCGATGACCCCTCGACTAGGACTTCTCTCCAAGTTGAAATCACGCAGTGGTAAACACGGTTGGCTCATGAACAGCGTGGCCGGAGTTCTAGTTCCGGCAGTGGCGAGGATATAGACTACTGACGAGCTCTAATGAAAGCGAAACTCGAGTCTAGTGCTTGTTTTTGAAACGGACCGACTCGGAACTCTATGAGAATGCGACAACTGCGATCAATTGTGGGTGACGTTCAATCTATAAGAAAATCTGCGCTGAGTCGTGACATAAAGGTAGTGATGAGCACTACTAATAAATATGCCCTTAACTTACATCTCATTATCGATCGATCATGCGTTAACTTGTCAAATTGGTTGAACAGATTTTCAATTTTTTCATTCATCAAAACTTTGCTGACATTCGTCCGTGGGATCTTAGAGACGAGTTCTGATTAGAGTTACTGAGGAGATTTTTTACGCATAGTTGTTTGGACTTGCTAAACATTTTGTCTCTGGTTTTGATCCATGATGTGATCGCCGGAGTTTTTGTTTGGTGAACGATACTTTGGGAGAATTAATCGGCCAGGAGCACTTCTTCGGTAACATAGGTTATAGACTCGTTCAGTTCAATAATTTGTCACAATCTTTCATGCGTCTCACCGATATGGCTTTGTTGAAACTTTCACGTTAAGGTTCAATCTTTTTATCGTAAACCTTCGTATAAAAAAGTTGAATGGAAAAATCCCGTCATCAGTGCATTTGTTTACATACTTGGGTTCTCTGCGTCAAACTGCCAATCCGCGTTTCAAGCTTAGTAAACAGTCATACTAACTAGCCATCCCCATGTCACAGTGGCAAAGGTATTCTCAAAGTGGATGGATTTTCTGGTGTCGTTCTTATAACTGTTAAACCAAAACGTTTGACATTATATGTAATGACCGTTCAAAGTTTCAAGTGGATCCTACAGCAGCCACTAATAAGTTGGTGATTAACTATAAACATTTCTGATGCATGGATTAGTTAGTGAAAAACAGTGCAGGTGTTTACAATCCATCAGCTCTGTTGCACCGCAGTTATACGACATCCTCAAAATATAGAGAAATTTAATTTGTGAAGTGTACGGTGAATGGATTTCCATGATAATATCTGTATTGTACACAAATACCACTGGAATACCACATCAAAGTTAAACATTAACACATTTGGTAAAAACCGGTAGAATTTAGCAAACTCTACATGACTACTCATTAGTACCAAATGTAAATGAACGTAATGGTTGATGAATTCCATCATTGCTGTTCGAGAACTCCTGTACGATGCTCTTTTCTTCAAATGAACTGGTGGATTTAGTAAATCATAGCAAGTTGTTGATTGAGTCTAGAGGGCGAATTCCGCTTTCTCTGTCTGTCTCCGTAAATAGTTTCGTACGATGTGTGTAGCATTGTTTGATGCTTGTTGCGTTTCACCTGTGGATCTCCTTCAATAACGCAATACTTCACTCCATTGTTATATATAATATTAATATCGTTAAGACTGTGTGAGATTCAAAGTAACTGTGCAAAGTCATATTCTTATTAACATCAGGTTTTAGATGAGACCCAACTATGAAAAGTCAGGACTTCGGCTGGATTCGAACCAGCGACAGAAACGCCATGCCTCAACGCGGCAAGCGCTCTACCAGCTGAGCTACGAAACCACGCCGGGAGCTCAGAAATTTCACATTTGGACTCGGTTACCCACCCGTCCCACTGTCTCATATGGAATCCACCAAATGATCCATGGGATCGACTGCCCAGGCAGGATTTCTCGAACAGTTCACTGTTGAGCATAGAAATTGCATTACTAATGAGTAGTGTGGCAGATTTATGATTTTAGATGAGACCCAACTGTGATTTACTGATTAACGAAGCTTTAATAAAGTTAATTAGCACACTTGCTGTCTGTTTTTTTCCAGATGGTTGTCAAAAACTTCCAACAGTATTTACAACGAATCCAACAGTCATCACAACCACTTTTCGCAGTGGATCTCATGTTAGCCGGTACTGATGTGGTTGGCAATCCACAACCGGCTGAATTATATCGACTTGTAATTCAGGTACACAATCTGTTGAATTCGTTATGAATGGGTGTGCATCGTTTGCTGTGAAGGCATCTTGATTCTATCTTCTCAGGATTGATAAAGTTTTGTCATTGCAGTTTAGGTTGAAAGGTGTTTGGGATTTGTGTCAAACAAAACGCTGATCCATTACATCTAGTCACCCGGACAAGGTAATTAACTGTAGACTGCACATAAAGCCTCGGTCAAGTTTCCATTGTTGCAGTTAGCCGACGTAATTCTATCCAATGGGCTGTTTACAATTAACAGCCTTGGGCGACTTAGGTGCATTGGATCAATGAGTTTTTGTCTTCAGGTCCTATACTGAGTTGTGTAAAACCGTGGACGCTCTCACGTTTCGTGTTCTGATTCCGCGCGGTTGGTGAGGTTGTACATCTATCTGACCATTTGGGCAGTGGAAGCCAACTCGGGCTAAATTTTGAAGCGTCTCGTCCAGCTCACTTACCGTTTACCCCTTCGTCAGTCCGCAAGAATTAACGTTCCCACTATGACTTTCAAGAAGGCGATCAGAATTCGGTTGTGTAATCTAGTACCGCGGGCTCAGAAACATTTGCTCATGCCTCACAGTCACCCTGGTTGCTTGTTAACATCTGGATGACTCTAGTTACCCTACCATCCAAAATTATGTAACTTTCCTGTGACAAGCCACCTCTGATTTTGCCCACTTGATAATCATGATGATACGAGATGTTTAGTATATGACCCGAAAACAATCTGTTCACTCAGATACCTACTACATCCGATATTCTTATTGTTGCTGTCTTGTTGTTGTTGTCGTCGGTACTGTTGCTGTCGTTAATGATGATGATGACGGTGGCGGTGGTGGTGATGATGATGATCTGATAAACCTTGCTAGCCATGTGGATGATACGTCAGGTCTGTAAGTGATTTGACTCGAAACATACATTATATAGAAAAGTATATAATCAGACATGTGATCTGACTATAACATCAACAACGTGTTTCCATAAAACCACAAAGTGAAGTATAACCATTGTTTTAATATTGTGAGAATAGATGTCAACCACTTCATCCTTATCATTTGAGGTAAACCTTTGCGTTAGAATGGCGGTATAAGATAATGTGTTTAAGTCATCTAGGCTTTATCGGTTCATCAGCCATATGTGCAGTAGAGATAATCAAACAACTCGCTACCGTGCTCTGCAGGAACTTCGTGATGCTGTCGAGGCGACACGCGTCTTTCTTCGGTGGTGTCGTGGTACATGCAAAATCTCACCTGGCGTGAAAGTCGAAGGTTCGGACGAATTGTATCGATTCACTTTCTACGAAGAGATTGCGAGATCTTCCGAAGTGGCTGATCTGGTAAACCAGATTGCGAAAGCCTATACGGTTATTGTGGATAAGGTGAAACGATATCAAGACAGCTGGCGAAAGCACAAGAGCAAATTCATTCTGAACAAGGTTAGTTACGCTCCGATCAACAATAAGAAGTCTTATATGAATGTGATAGACAGCTAGTCTGAATATTACTCATTTCTTACTTTACTGTCAGTCAGTGTGATCGATTGTATGCCTTCCACATTCGCAGTTTAGTATTTAATGGGGCTCACTGTAAAGTAAATACTACACAAAGTAATTCGTAGGTTTTACAATTATATGGATTATTCGCACAGTCAATATAAAAAGAAAACACTATACTCAATTTCCTCTCTTGTTAGAACAGAGATATACACTACTGACGAGTACCACCAAGTAGAGAACTCAACTTTCGTGCCTCCTTTTAAAGAGATTTATGTAAACAGAATAGTCAAATGCTTTAGCTGTTAGCAACTGTGAATTATGTTCAATTCAGATCAACCAGGTCACCGGTTACTTATCAACAATAATATCGTTTTGGTCTTATTATTGCTACTACGAGTTGGTTCATACAACAGTCTTTTTCGTTCTCACGTGATAGGTATTAACCATGATAGGAACATTCAGTACTCCATCAGTGATTACACTGAACAGGTGGCTGTCATTGTTACGCTCATCGTCAGATAGGTCACATAATAATACTGTGTAGCGAACAAGCTCGTTTTCAGTGATTCATCATCAGGCTAAATACACCACATTTATATCACGAATTTGACAGGGGAATCATTAAAAGGGGTCAGTTCAATGTCACGCTGCAATCAAGACCCCATTTGAACCGTGGGTCTTGACAGGCTAACAGGGTGTGGGGTTGGCCATGGCAGATCCAACGCCTGAACAAAACGTTTCTGTGCGAACAGGGGTGGGTTGTACAGGCGAATTCCAATAGCTTCAGCTGTGGACAGAATCCTACGCCTCGCTGCCCTCGACTGGGTGGCTTTAACCCGGTAGATTTGGCGAAATACAGTGGTAAGCTGTCAGTATGGTTTAGACGGAAAAAGGATTGTCAAATCCTGAAGTTACCACGCCCCACAGTACTGTAACGGATCCTGGGAGTAGGAAACTTGAAAAGGACTCAGACAAACGACAGTTGTCTGTGCTGTCAAACAGAACCCAGTATGAACTACCGCTTTGAGAAGGACAGTGCACGGTGTTCGAGCTCGTCATGATCCATTTACAAATACATGTGACTTTGCCCATGCGGGTTGACTGCATCCGTAGTTCACACTATCCTACTTTGTATTGTCAACCGAAATTTTCGTAGCAAGAGGAATATGTGCAACTCTGTGGACACAGTCCACAGCGTCGCATTAGCTTTCGTTCGTTTGTTGTGAAAATGGTTTTTATCCACTTGTTAAGAAGAGGTGATCAGGTAATTTCGTCACAGGATGTGTACTGATTGTTGTTGAACTGAACATCGTCTAGCTACCGCGTTTCTTAGCAATTTAAATGATTTATTTTTTGTTGATATGAGGTGAATATCACCCACAATTGACCACAGCTGCCGCATGCTCGTTGACGTTTCAGTCAGTCACTTTCGAAAAGAAGCACTAGATGCGAGTTTCGTTCTTGCCAGAGCTCATCAGTATGGCATATCCTTGCTACCGTTGGTGAGGGATCTCCGGTCACGCTTTCAAGAAGCGACCACACTGAGCACTTGGCCGCTGACCTCCTATTAGGAACAAATGAGTTATTATTATGTAAACTCCGGGCTGCATTCACTTGTGAGTAATGCTCAGAATGTCCGACCTTCTAGGAAGGAGACGATAACTATCCTGTTAACTCCAGTCGAAGACCTTACGACCAGGACTTCCTTCCTAGTTGAAATCATGAAAGCGCAATACACTACTGACGAGATGTAACAAGTACAAAACTCGTGTATAGTGATTCTTTCCGGAAAAATTAGTCTATAGGATTGCGAGAGTTGCGATCATCTGTGGTCAAATGCTCAACTCATGTCAACCGAAAATCTGGAACTGCTTACAAGCTATTGGCTATTGCTCAATCAACTACTTGCACAAACTAACTGACAGCACATATAGCACTCTGTTTTATCATGTGCGGTCAGTCAGTCGGTTAGTTCATGATGTGCGTGGGCGATATTGGTCAGCTGTCAAATTATCTCCCTCTTGTTTGTGAGTTAACCATATATGATAAGCAACCTGGTTTAAACACCATCGACTTGGCGCCATTCAATGCTTTGCATTAAAGTTTACCAGAAGATTTAAAAATCTGTGCTGTTACGGAGTTTTGACTGTATATATCTAGTGTATATAATGCCACCATTCTCGCCATCATTATTCGGTAGTGATTACCTTTGATACACAACTACGTAAATCCTCTAAAACAGGGTCCTTAAGAAGTATTTATGTGCAGATATAAACGATCAGGATATAGCTACTCACACACTCGTCATCATCATCATAACAGCCATGAGCCTGACCAAAAGGTACTGTGGCTCGGGCCGCCGTTCACCTCAACAGTGACGTGGAATATCCTAGGAAAAACGTTAGTAAGAAGGCTGAAAATTATTGAGAGAAGACTAAGAGGAAGAAGCGGAAATGGTATGGATACAGGTCCGCCATTAACTGCTACACATCGCCATCTCGGATAGCGTCGCTAACCAGCGGTTTGAGTGATCACGAGGACCCCATCCAGGCAGGCGACACCTACCCACTTTGCTCAATGGAGCAATCAAGGTCTTCATATTTCGTGACCACGTTGTTGTTTGACCACCACGTGGTTTGACCCAACTGTTGACGGTCTCAGCATATAATGCCCGGTACGG
>JTDE01002586.1:22530-54284 GCA_014338405.1 Paragonimus skrjabini miyazakii
AAATTTAATTGCTCTTATTATTAAGTAATTCTTTGGTTAAGCCAAAACGAGTTGAAACCAAAAGAATTATCGGTTTCGCAATGTTTCACACAATATCTTTTCTCATATCCGTCTTTCTTATGGTTCGGAAATACTAACCAGTCGTTGTTCTTATTTCACAGATGACTCAGTCGAACAACACTCTTGTTTATGCCAATGAACGCGATGTTGGTGTACATACCATCCATCGAAAAAGACATCCGCTTTAAGTCGTATGTATTTTCTATTATCTGAGTTACAACATAGACACGTCAATCCGGCTGACAACAAGCTTGAATTAACTTTAAAAGATGCTGGAATTAAAAATGAGCCTAAATGTTTCCTGTCAACTTAACATTAACATTGACATAACGGTGCAAGCAAGTATGCACAACATACATCCTCTGGACACTTTCCTTTACTGATAAGTATGAATAAACTTATGGAAGTTCTAGTGTGTGATTCATTGTAAGTCAAGTATTAGTCATGCAGATCATTCAAACACAAACCTCTTATACATTTAGAAGTGGTGATCAACTCGCTGCATTCCATTCAGAAAGAACAGCAATCTCTTACAGTATATATGTAGACTGCCTATTGCATAAACTGTCTGCCAATCATCGTCATCGTTATGGGCAGTAAAACATTAATAGTTCCCACTGATATTTGATCATTGTACAGTAACGATAAGAAAAATATATCCTAACTTGAAAGCAAAATAAAGTGAACAGATAGAACCTAGTTACTAAAAAACGAATGTTTAAACTCAAGCCTTCATATATATATATACACCTTCCCAGATATTGCAGGAAATATGTTAAGTTACGTCCCTATCAGGACAATACATTGTTGTTTCACGTCTTTGTCTAGACCTTTGGCGGAATTCCCATTCCTGTTCGAGTGAGGAAGTCGGACTATTCGTAACGTTGTCTTTCTTGAATAAGTCTCAAAAAAACAGTGTATCCCAGGGCTGTTGCATGAAACTCTATTTGTCAATGTTCTGATTGTACAATCATTTCGAAAGTGAACAGAACTTATTCTATGCAGTTCAATCAGATCAGTACATAATTGGTCCTGCTTATATTCCGGATTCGTGTCCGTCTAGCTCACAAGGCCTCTGGATAGAAACATTATGGAACATGACGACTACTCGGGTTCTGTGAGATGAGAGTTGTTAGTGTTTAAATGATTTTGCTGCAAAGCAATTGCAATTAGTAAGGCGGAGCCGTGAAAGCGGCTATCTTGTAGATACAACTTACACTCACTTTAACATCGGTTGCTTGTTGCCAAGTTACAGGCGCCCCGATGCTGGCTCTCTGAGTTTAGGTGGAAAATAAGTTCCAACCCTTCTCCTCATTTTATTTTAAACTTGGTTTTATTTTAATTAAAAACCAGAATAAGCGTATCAATCAAGGGTGCGCTGCTGTCAATAATAATGGTGATGTTATTGTGTTTTTATTTTCTCCCACGGCCCTTTGTTCCGTTTTTTATTCGTACGTAAAGGAAAGTGTTATGATTAGTAGATAAGCACAAACGGTCGAAAGATTACTTGCTAGGTGCAGAAAATCTGCTTTTAGCTTGACTTGACTTGAATTAGTGAATTTGTTTTGATTTTCTAGAGTTTTTTATTTTTCCCATTCACTCGTTTCGGGTGGAATAAAACCACATGCAAAACTTTATACTTTCCAATAAATGTACTTTAGTACCATTGTATCCCTCTGTCTTTAGCAAGCCCACGTGGAACGCTGGATGAGCAAAGGTCGTAGTACAATCGAGGTTCATGAGAAGATTTTAGAATTCGAGAACAAATTGGCTGACTTGTGTGACATTCCGACGGAACGCGTGGTGGGCTGTATTCAACTGCGCCTCAAACAACTGATCCACAATATAAACGAGCACAGTCGCAAATGGACACATACTTATGCTAACCAGTTGTATATCGCTGGTCAAGAGCTACTTGCCGAGCTACGAGAAGAATTTCATGTAAGTTACATCTATTCGTGTATCTGTCTGTACATACACCAAAGCGCTGTTAGAAAAAAGGTTGTGGAACCACAACCAAAGAAACTAATTCTAGCGGTTATTTCGTCATAATTAGCCATACATAAAATCCACCAAATATTAACAAATTTCGCGATTTTTTCCACACGGTACCGCTCTGGTCTAATGTACATACAACCACTTCTTTTTGTATGTGGTTCATAGCAGACTTATGAAACAAGTGGTTTCTTACAAGGCACGCCTTATGTGCATACATATGAACATATTTGACAATCTTGAGGGTGAACACTTATTTACATAGTGCTCACCACAATGTTGTGTAGAAATCCGATTTTCCACTTGCTGTCGTCATTGTCTGTCCGATTGATAATAGCGATTTTTGTGAACAAAACTAAAGAATTCATCTCTCACGGTTTCTTTTCAAATTAGGCAATCCACATTATGAAACAGTAAGATGAATCTATAGATAGTATCGTTTACTCCTTGAAATTTTGCAACTGATTCAATGGACTATTCATTCATACTGACTGTCCATATATGGGCTCACGTGCATCATTTTGAATAAGTTAGGTGATCTGTTCAGTGTGGGATTGACGGTACAAAAGTCTATCCTAACGACCTTTTTGTTTTATCAGCATTGCATTTAGTAAGTGAAGCAAGTTATCATTGCGATACAGCTCATCCAACCAAACATGGCTGGGCAATGTTTATTCGGACCTATGTTTTCACTGATTCAGTTATCCTATGCGCTTTACAAGCATCACCTGTCTTCTTCTTGTCAAATCACATCGAATAGAATTAGGGCATGACAGTGACCTGAGATGTTGAACCGTGGTTCACACCTACATTACTCTGTAGCGAACGCATTTATGAGGATATGTTTATCTATTCACTATAATGAGACCTACGTCATAACGGTGTTCGCTGTAATAAACACTGGCACCCACACTATATTAAAGAGATGTCTCACGGCCTAGCATCTTCTTTGCAGTGTTGACCTATTCGTTGGAAATACTTTCGTTATGGCGTACTTCTACTGCTGCACTCGTCTCACTAATCATACTCTGTTTTAAAATGTGGGATCACGAATTCTCATTTCATGTTTCTGACCTCAGGTTTTTAGATCGACGCCCCAGTGGTCTAGTGGCTACAGATACGCACTCGACATTACGGCGTGATTTCTAACCCAATAATGAGAAGGTGTGAATACCAGTTTATTGGGAACAAGTAAGAACCGGACCACAGAGACTCTGTGTATATATCATTGACAGAGAGCGAATCAGGTATAACGACCATATATGGCATCCGCGGTGTTAGAAATAGTCAGGTTATAGGGGTGTAACAATCAAACGAGGAAGTATAATTCGGGTAGATTTGAACGGTACTGGGGTCCGATCACACATCTGCAAGTTGATCGGCCAACTGAAACAATGCAGAACTATTCATCCGACACAGAATAAGTATCAAGAAATGTCAACCGTCATATTATCTACCGGCACTTCAAACGGCTGACGTTCGATCTTACCAGTGAGTTTTTGCGAAACCTCAGATGAAACCATAACCCTGGATCAAACGGCGTTGCTCGATAAACTTCCCAGGTTTCATTAGGAAGTGCGCTTATCTTGAACCACAACGTTGCGTTCCGCTGGTTTGTATTTCTGTCCTCGACGTTGTACAATAGCTCTTGCAACCACCGTCTTTATGTGTTGAATGGTCTGTCTCTTCCGTAAACAGTTTGATCTGATTGGTGCGCCGTATCCAAATATTCCCCGGTCAGTATCCATTGGCTAACTTAATAAGAAAGTGATAAAGCCCCACACTACTTGCAAAATTGCTTTCCCATCAGAACATTCCTGTTAGGCATCGGGAACTTGAAAAGATGAAGTACATTAGCTGTAGTCTGCACCCTCACCACAGCATCGGTCAGAGTTCCTTTCCAGAACCTGTCGATTCAGAGATAATGTTTAATGAACGTAAACGGTATAAACTTCTTTTGGCCTTTTTAAGGGCTGCCTTGAATGTCATCCAAACCGTTCGACCTGGTCATGTGATTGTGGATGATAAGCCGGTAACCGCATTTGATTAATGCCACTCCATCTGGAAAAGTCCGCGACTCCACCGAAGGTAAATTGACTGCCGTTTTCTAACAAAATTGTTTCAAGTACTGTAAAACGGTCATTGATTTGGTTCAGTTACCTAGCTTCTGAGGTTGCTGAGGTTGTTTTCCTTAGGTAAAGTTCTGGTCATTCGCTGTGTGCAAAGTCAAGCAGTAAGAAGTCTTGGCCGTTCGGTGGTCTGGCGAAGTTGATGTGCACACCAGTTCACGGTTTACTGAGCACTGGCCATGACTGTTACTCAGTTTTCAATGGAGATTTGGCAATCAGAGAAAAGATATAACAACGTTTGCAAAGTTTCTGCCTACCGGAATCTACTTGATGTTCATGCACTCGACTGCGTATCACTTCTTTCATCCGGAGGATACCGGGATAACTGTAGTGAAAATGCTGAAGAACCCGTGTTTTAAGTATAAGTAGAACGATCATGCGTTCATCACACAAGATGCGAAGAATCAATGGTAGAAAAGGTGCTCTTCACTGTAAATATTGTATTATCTCACTCTTAAGACGCTCATGAGGCCATCCGTTGCTAACATACCGCTGTGGATTCTGCAGTACTGGATCTCATCATGACTGCTGGATGATTAATACAGTCACGGATAGGTGCAAAATTGCTATTTATACCACGTAGTTCACATCGTAATCTACCAAAATGGTCACAACCACCATGTGTATTTTCTCCGAGGTACAGGAAAAATTCAAGCGAGATAGGGCATCAGCTTGCCTGACGACGATTGTCGGTTAATAGTTGATGGTAACGGGACTTAGAAGCGTCGACGTTCAGCCCTGTAAACAGTCCGCCGCATACACAAGACGCCTTTCTTCTATCCAAATGTTGCAAGCAGCGGTTTATGGTCGGTCAGCCGAATGTGGTGACGTCCATAGAGCCTTTTGGGAAAGTTCCTCACTGCGAACAGAAGTTGAATGTCACGCACAATCAACGGCAACATTTACGACCCCATGGTCTTTTCAGTTAACCCCTTTCAAAAAGAAGCATTAGACTTCAGTTTTGTTCCTGTGAATTCTCGTTAGTAATGCACATCCTCGCTATGACGAAGATTCGAACTCCGCTATGTTTTCATCCGGCAGCCGTACTGACCATTGCGAAGTATCTGTAGTCTGACTTGTAACACTGCGTTCTTTCACTGGACTACTCACAACGGCGATTCGAAAATCTACCGTGACGTACCGTCGTAGACTATAATGTTTCATATTACTTCGTGTCCCTCGTCCTCGAATCGACACTCAACTAGTGGTGTTGACTCGGTTTGGACTGAGTTGTTAGAATAAGTCAAAACAAATTTCGAACCGGCAATCCCTCGTGTTACGGGTCCAAACTCCTATACAATTTGTCCCCAGTCTTATGAACACCATCTATGACGGGGTGATTAGTATAATCAATGTGAACTGGTAGTCCGATGTAGATTGTGTTCATCCATATCAACCAGTGTGAACGAGGTACACATTGACTGTGGTGTTTAGTTCGGTATTCTACTCAAGTGTAGAATTCAAAGGTACACTAAATAACTTGAGGATAGTATATTTTTCTCAAGAGAGATCAGTTCAACACAGAGCACCGACTAAATGGATGGTTATATTTGAAACAACAAAACCTTGCCTTTACTTATTTGATAACTGTTAATAATGCGTCCATTACTTCCTCAGCCAAGAAAACGTATGATTTTTACCACACACTTTGTAGCCGAACATCGAAGTCTACCGGTGATCCATCTTTCTACCCTGAACCACAAATAACAACATTGCGATTTAAACTGCCATCGACTTCAGCTCCCATTTACTTCACGACACCTAGGCTTTATTCTTTGTTGCTGCCCGTACTTAAATGAACAGCTCACTCAGGCGTGTGCATGTCTATCTGTAATAGTATCAATGTTACTTCTGAATGGTAACTTTAGTTAAACGGATCGCAGACATCGAGCGTTATGAAGTAAGTTGCAATTAACTGAAGCATTCCATACATAATTATTTTGCTTCTGCGGCCGTTAGTCCTTCACACGTAAAAGTGTATACGCGTTTCATCCTGGCGTAGAGTGGAAATAAACTTAGAGCTATTAAACGAGTGAAACAAACCACAACTATAATTTCGATATCTAATTTCTTACTGACAGCGACGATTTGAGGACCTTGACGACGATCCAACAAATTTGGACGAATTAAAAGCGGTTCTTCAAGCAATACACGATATTCGCTCATCCAGTCTGGATGTTGAATTTCGCCTAAAAGATGTCCAAGAACGCTACCGTTTGCTTCAACTTCATAACTACCCATTGACAGGGTCGGAATTAGAAAGCGTGCAAGCAATTGAGCAAACATGGATTCGCCTTCAAGAAGCGGCCACGCTAAAAGAATATTCTTTGCGCAGTGTAAAAAAGAAGTTCACCAAACTGACCAAACAGAAAATTAACGCATTTGCAATAGTGGTTGAAGAATTTGAGAGACGTTTTTTGGAAGAAGGTCCAGGTGCTAAGCCAGATGACCTTGATTCCGGCGTTGTCCTTCTAAAGGTAAGTAGTGCGTACATGTTAGACCGGCGCACTTTTGGTTTTCTAGTCGTTATGTATTTCACCCTTACTTCTCAAATGATATAACGGCTCACAGGGTGTTTCTGTTACGTCACATTTAAAACTAATGAGAACTGTGATTTTTTCAAATTACTATCGTATCAAACGCTAAGTGTTAGTATGTAAGTTCAAGAGCATTGTAACAGTTTGTGTAAACATCTTCTGACGTGAGCACATACGACAAAAGTTGTAATGGTAACAATGATTGAGCACGTATTCAGCTACCCAAGTTATATTTTACTTCGGGAATGAATTGTCTACTAAGGCGATCGGATGATCACCTATTTCCGAGGCAGTGAGGAGTGTCACTGTCGGTTAGATGCACTGACTCAAATCAGTGTGTATCACTTACACAGATATCATTCACATCAAGCCATGTATAGGTTTCCAGATCTATTCTGGACCCACATCTGTAAAAGGTCCTTCTTTGTCATTCCAGTTCTGCAACTAATTCCGTGCGCACATTACGTTTCGTTCTTCTATTCGTGTGCGCTTCCAGTTAACTGTTTCCTTCGGTCTCAGTATATAATTAATACTTAACCAGCTACACATTTCGAGCAGTTGGTACCAATGACCACCAGCGAAGTAGTAAACAGCTGTTTTGACCTAGTTGGGTCTCAACAGCACCATGCACGCCGGACAAGTGGGTGATAAGTGTTGAAAAAATCGCTACCTCCCGGAACGAAAGCAAAAACCAGTCTTCGTGGCACAAAACAAATATCAGTTTATTGAGTTTCTATTGGTTATTTTATAGACAGGACGCGTCAGTAAAGTGAAGAAATACAATTGGTGCTAACGCTTCAGCTTTCTCATTGGTCGGCTCAACTCCGCTTGTAGCTCGGTTGTTTTAACGCGTGACGCACTTAAACAACTTGTTTTCATCCAATACTCGTTGTAACAAAATCCGATGCTGGAGCAGCGTGTCATCCTGACTGGTCCTCACGCTGACATACCAGTCTGCTCGCGTTGTCGACACTGATCGGCGGTAGCCTTCTACGAATCCCTGGTTGACTTCGTATCGATGCGCTTGTCCAATCCAAACCCTTTATAGTAAGTGCTGGACAATTTTCTGGATAAGTGCTTGGATTCCAATCGGCCGCTTACTCACGGGTTGTGGGTTCGATTCTCCAGTGTACGTGGTGCTAATAAGACCCAACTAGGTCAGAACAGCTGCCCACCACTTTGCTGGTGATCACTGGGACCGGACTAACTGTTTGCAAGAATACTCCCTCAACCCCTTCTGGGACTGGATGCTTGCTCGTTTGCAGGCTAATCACAAAACGGCTGATCGATTTCAGCTTATTAGTGGAAGGAAGCGCAACAGCCATACATTACTGGATCCATCGTCCAAACAAGTGAAAGGAGGAGTAGAAAAACAACGAATATGTGTTCATTAAGTTGACAATACAGCTATTTCAAACATGAACGCCATGGGCTGCAGTCACTCGCTCTATCGTAATCTGTTGCCCATCAAAGGCGTTTCCGCCCTTTAAAACCCGGCTAAGAATGCGCTACTAGAATCAGTCATACAGTCAAAGCTTTCGTACCTCTGACTCAAACTACATACTATGAACTAACCATTTTATTTCAGTCCGCCTGCCTATTCGCTCATTTATGCTTCCGAATGACTGTCCTCCTAGTTATTACCATTGTGTTGGTATGATAAAAGATATATATTGTACTCTACTTACTAGCAACTGGCTCGCAGTCGATTAACCATTGGTAGTATTCAACGGTAAAATAGTATGCGGTTCAATCAAGTATGGCATAACCTGTGTCGTTTTTCATTCTGTCAATCGAATGCGCTGTTTTGTTCAAATGCAGCGCTTACGAACTTGGGCAAAGTACTTACAAACGAACCACGTTACAACGAATACTTGATCATGGATTGACCTTGTGATTAAAACAGTCAAATCCGTAGCATCGTTCCCCGATATTTTACTAGGAAACTTTGGAATGACACCTAAGCCTTCGGTAGGAACTATACTCAGGTTTACGCACTTTATCAACTCAGTCTTGTTGGCAGTGACATGTAAGTCTGTTAAAATTAATTTGTATACACTGAAATCGTTTGTGCATAACGCATGACGCTGCACTTCTCTGGGCCTCTTGAGAACATTAAAAATAACCGTGAGTCACATGCTCTAACTTGTGTATTTTAGGAATTTTCAAACGAATTGGAAGCGATTGAGCAACGCCGACAGGAGTTGGCCTCAGCAGAGACACTATTTGATTTATCCATCTCTTCGTATCCTCAACTTTTACAAATCCACAACGAGCTGCAGGGATTGGTACAATTATTTACTATTTACACAGAACAAAAAGTAAGGTGACTTGTGATAATACACTTGAACTGTATACTTATCACTAGCAAGCACGAGAAGAATGGGCACAACGATTGTGGGTAGATTTGAATATACAACTGCTTCAGGAGGGTACCGAAAAGTTTTTGAAGCAGATACGCCAACTACCAAAGGTGGTCCGTATGCATCCTTGTGGTCGTGCCTTGAACGAACAAATGCGAATGTTTCGTGATTCTTTGCCACTGTTCTCAAACTTGAAACACGAAGCGATGCGTGACCGGTAAGTTCCAAGTGGAGGAAGGATTTATACTCCTGATGTATATGCATCGAGTCAAATTACACGAATATTTAAACAAACTTAGTATTGTCAAGGAATCATTTCATTTATTCCGATCATTTTATATTTCCACCAGCCTATAACCCAGATGTAGTCTTCCAAGGGGTTGACATACAGTGTATGGAGACAAACTGTTAAATTTGTTGTTACAACTGTTCAAACTGGATGTAGTTCATCTTATACGCATGTTTTGATTACAGTCAGTATAGACATTTTTGGTTTCCATAGGTTCACACCAAATCGTTCCACTGAAATGTCAGTTACCATAATGTTGGCTTCGTGGGATCTCACTGAAAAATTCCGGTGCTAAGTGTCACTTTACAAACTTTACTCAATTGTTATTTATCATTTAGAGAACGTGTAAAAGATCGCGTATTCACAATCTTTTCACAGGGGATCACTTTGTAATTTAAAGAGCTAAATGTATTTCTGTCACATCCTCACTGTTTGTAATCACTGATGTAATTCCTTTCATCGAAGACATTGGAATGAACTGATGCGGCGAACTGGTCAATCATTCGATATCAATCCGGAAACGTTCACACTAGCTAGCATATTTGCCATGGAGTTGTACCGATTCCAAGATCAGATTTCCGAAATTGTAGCCATTGCAGTCAAAGAACTGAGTATCGAGAAGGTAAGACATAGTTCTTTACTCTGTTCTTTTTCTCCCTCACTGCTTTATAACCCCCTAATCTTACTGTTTCTAGATGCTAGTGTAAAGAGTTAGTTAGAAACTTCAATCAGTACAGCTGTGCACATAAAACTGGCGATTTCATTGCGAACTAGTTCTAACCCAAGCAAGCAAAAACGGAATGACACCACATTGATAACAAACAGCCACTCTCAGTCTATTATGAATTCACGTAGTTGACAGCAAACTAAGAGGAACAGTTTACAATGTGACCAAAAAAGTCGCCATTATCAGATAAAATTTTCGGAATGGCAATTAATAAACGGTGACTAAAAGCTACGGTGAATAACATCGGTATAATGACAGTTCTCCATGTACTTTTTATTCATACACCTTCATTTTTGTGTATGATGAGCCCCCACCCCCACAGCTATCAATGCGCCTCCTTGTATAATAAAAGTCATACGGGCAGGTACTTGAATATGTGACAAAAAGGTCACATACTATGCCGTCATGCTTAACTGGCCTGAATAGGGAAGACTCTATAGCTATCATGAACAATACTCTCACACATAGTATTGCAGCCTCCAACAGCCTGCAACATCTGAGAAGTAGTTTAGTAACATTTAGCATGACTTCCCTTACACCGATGAGTACGTATTTTGCATTACCGGGTAATTTGTTATTAGCGTTACGTTAGTCTACTTTGGAACATAGGTCAGGACCATACAGACGATTCGACTGTGGCAATTATCTTTAACATACTGATGAGCTATCGTGAATTTGGTTAATTTCCAGATGAACATTTCAAATTTGCTCACAGCTTTCACACTTAAACAGATTTTCCCAGCAAACCGTCTTGAATAGGAAACGTCAGACATTTGAGTTTCGCATGAGTTAGAGCATGTCAGTAGTGTCACGGCAGGGATCAGAACTCAGCCATGCCTTCGTAAGGCGATCCGTGTTGACCACTGCTTCACTGAACTCACATTAGGCACGGCCAAATTATCATATCTGAGGAATCAACCACGTTCGCCTGTGAATAGTGAGCGAACCTAGCGCACGTTTTTTGAAAGAGGCCAGCGGAAAAGTATTTCTGAATGTGAAAACTATCGTCCATTGCCAGTGATGTACAACTTGAAATTATCTTTAAAATGAATGCTTGCAATAGCTTGTCAGCCAAAAGTGAAGTAGACTATTAACTTTAATTAAGCAGCCAATATAGTTAAGTGTTATCAGTTCCCTGTTTGGAATCCAGAAGACGCTAGTGGCCAGTAACCAGATATGCTATCAGAAACGGTACAAAACGAGAGCAGTGGCGCATTTTGCGGGTTATGACCGGACTAATCAGTATCTACAACGATGCACTATCATCCTTGCAAAACAGCCACACGATGGTCAAATCGAATATTGAAACGAATAAATGTACTAAGTAATTGATAAGATGTGTAGACAAACCGCATTTTCCATGACAGTTTCGACCAAATGGAATGAGCACCATTAGTCTCTCATGTAAACACCGATACCAACCATTACTGTACTAATATCAATGATACGGATAACTAAAAGAATAGAGAAACAAATTCATACGACAACAGACTTCATACTTGGTGAAGCCATAAAAAGCTCGTCGAGATTTGAAATTTTGTGACACCATTCTAATGACAATTTTGCTGCTTACGAGCTGTTTATTTATTCGTCTTGGCTCCTCGTTATTTCAATGTTCATTGCTCAAGAAAGTCGTGGTGTTTGACAATGATGTTATAACGGGTTTGAGCATTCGGATCTACTCTGTGTGAATTATTCATTAAATGATTAGTATCCCCTTAGTAACACACATAGGATAGTATTAAAACCTGTCACTTACTGAAAGATCACATCATATCAGTCACCTTCATTTTTTTCACACTTCACAATATTCAAGCACTAGTGTATGTTATTGTTCTGGTTCAGAAACGAAGTTAATTCTTTTACGAAATTTAATAACGTTATCCATATCTGTTAATTTACAAAAGGACACAGTGGGATTTTTGTTGCTTCTCTGTCATGTCATACGGATTTGAACTTCAAAGCGTTCAATGACTGTGACTTGTCATCACCAGCTGCACAAGTCAGTGGTTCGCGCTACCATCAAGGCTGTCCACTTTTATTGATGAGTAGTAGGAGATTTTGATTTTTCATATAAATTGTACATCACTCACAAATGATCACAGCTGTCGCATTCTCGAAGACTTTTCAGTCAGCCCCTTTCAAAAAGAAACACTAGACTCGAGTTTCGCTCTTGTTAGAGCTCGTCAGTAGTGCATATCGTTGTCACGACTGGGATTAGAACTCCGATCGCGCTTTCGTGGAGCAACCGTTTTTACCACTGCGTCAGCGACCCCTCATTAGGCGTGACCACTTTCACAAGTTTTGTTCACTTTTATCATAAACGAAGTAATGGAGGACTGGCTGCAGCACTCACAAGATGCTTGCATGTACCTCTCACTTGATAGAAGACTGACTAATCTTGGTTATATTGACCATAAAGTGTGGTTGTGTGAGAAGTTTCAAGTAGCACTGACAGCGCGAGGAGCTATTTGGTGTTCCGTTAACTATTTCGGGATGCGCTTTGCAGCTACAAATTGCAAGATGCCTCTACAAGGCTGTCGTCATTGAGTAGACCTAATGTTGAGTAATGAAGTTGTGTGGGGTTGCTGGCCGGTTTGTGTACTTCAGAAGCTGGATCAGCAGCAACAAATGTGCAGAGAATGAAATAGAAGCCCACGTCTCCAAGGATAAGGCGATATTCGCTAATCTAGGACACCTGTGGAGGCAGAGAGACATTTCTCTGTTGCTTAAGAGTCGCGTAAATAAGGCAACAGTGAGGGTTGCATCACTTTTCGGTTGCGAAACTAGACCGCTCAAGGCAGAAGACGTGAACCGTTTTCATGCATATGATCATTATTGTCTGCGTTCGTTCACTCGTATCGGATGATACCAACGAGTAGGCAACGAAGAAGTTAGGAAGCAGGTATTTGGTAATGATTTTCAGGTGAGTTCTTTTGGTCAATCCCTACATTTGCACAGACTTAACTAGCTAGGCCATGTACTAAAAATGCCAGTTAGTCATCTGCTATACCGGTCACTCTCTGCCGATGTCACGGCCTACTAGTGTTGTGATCCAAGAACGCGGATGGCACAAGGGTTGTTTATTCGACGAAGCAATACAGGGGTTAAGCATTGAAACAAAACCTGAAACAAAACCACTCATTTGCACGCGGTATTCAGCCTCAAACCGTCCCGGCTGCCGCAGACGTCAGTGCTCAGTTCCATCAAGTAGCAGGGACTCCTATGGGTGATACTGCACTCTGATTTTCCTTCCTGCACTTTTCCTGCGGCTTTTAGCATGTCAAAATATATGCTCCGATCCTACTACTGAATAGCAGCTGTTTGAGTAGTATGTTACGATCGCTCAACTCCACTGCACTAGTGGACGGATGATGACCTGACGTAGGGAAATGAAATCGTCCAGCAAGGGTTAACCCGTGTTGGTCGGGTTTATTTCACAGGCTGAGGCATTTGTGACTCACGGAGTCGTGAGCTGGAGACTTGGTGAGATGACGGCTAATTGAGCTCAGTGGCGTGTATGTTATCGTTTGTTTGGCCTAGATGATGCCGTCTGGATTTTTCTGCCTCACATTTTGCACGTTTGCTTAGAAAAAGTCAGGTTGCTGCGTCAACCCCGACGCAGCGATGCCGAGTACATTATCAACAGCTTGCGGGTCTTCTGTGTAGTCGCAGGATATTGTATTTAGCGGGAATGCCTCTGTAATTAAACACCAAAAACCGTCTGACGATAACAGTTGACGAATTAATGTCCATATGATCTATTTTAACTAACGCAATTCAGAGAACCGGAAGGTATATCGTAGGTGATAAGAATGACAAGCATGAACAACAGCTACACAACAGTTCAGTTGTACTATGTTTTACTACCACTCAGTCGGTCGGTCGTATAATGCCAACCAAGATAGAATTACTTACAGGTAGTCTTTCTTCCCCCTATCGTGCAGCCACTATTTGTCAGGAAAAGACGTAGAGTTATCAGGCAGACGATAAATGGAAACTCGATCTGTTAAGTTTGGCAGAGACAGGCGGAAGTGACTCAGCACTGGCAAGCCAGTGAGAGTACAGTCGCGTGTGTAACTTTATAATGAAGGACATAGCGAGAAGATGGTGTGTTGTAGCGAACCTGCCCACGAACACCGAGGGTGACGTTGTAATAAGGAAACTGGACGATGTGCGCAATGTGCTGCGACTCTGACTGAAGATGTCGTAATCAGTATTATATTGGCATCCATGTGATGAAGTGTTAACTGTTTTAATGGCGCTTTGAAGCCGAATAATCATCGTAATGTATTGAATCATCTTTTCCTAAGAAGCAACCCGATAAAGTATCTCATTTCGGAGTATTACGTGGACTATTCCATTTGGTACTTAGCCAACGCTGATGTTATTGATCGTTAGGCTAAATCTATGGATGAATCCCATTCATTATAATACATTCTCATTGAAGTTTAAAAACATTATTTGGTTGAAAGTAGTCACAACGTAAAACTCGGCTATAACTTTGAAAAAAAGAAAATAATGCATCATTTTGTCCTTAAAGATCTCAGTGAAATAAAGGGAGGTAGGTAAATGAAAAACACTGTTCAGGAAACTGTAGGCCAAACATTGCAGAGTATACATATTTTGTCTGTCTGGTTATCAGTTAACTTGACAACAGCCAAATCTCTCTTATTATAGACGTAGCACCGTGAGTACCATTGCAGTCACACCTTCAGTCACTGAGTCTCGATAATCAACCGTAAGCAGCTATGGCCTCTTGCCTTTGTTTGATAAGAGTAGTGATTTGATTTAATCAATAGAACGGGCAGCCAGAAAATAATGCCCATAATAGTGATGTAATAGTTTCGGAGTGATACACTTTACTCCCGGTGGACCGCTGCAACAGTTGTATTGAAATGGTCTACGGAAAAATACTGTGGAAACGTAACAGCAAGACTCCGGAACAGGTCATCAAAACTTACTTCATACTTTAGTTTGGCGAACCAGAGCTGGTGTCACTGAACCATAAACTATATTCGTTTGCCCATGAGGAACATCCTATCAGAAGATAGTCTAGTACTCATGAATGAATGAGAATTTTTACTAAACGCTCCGAAAGTAGATTGTGCTGCTTTAATACTAGAGATCAGTTTCAAATTTTCACTACTAGTGCAATCTGAATATTCATTCTGTCATCATTTTAACGTTTGTTCTGTCATGTAGGGTGTTCGGGAAATAGAGGAAACATGGCAGAATCTTCAGTTCGTCATGACCGTCTACACAAAAGGTGGCCAGAAGCGCGGTTATTTATTGGGTGGTGTGGAAGAAGTCCTGCAATTCTTAGATGACAATACAATGAATCTGCAATCGATGGCTTCCAGTCGTTTTGTCGGACCTTTCTTGCCCACTGTCCAAGCGTGGGAGAAAAGTCTGAGCGTGATAAGCGAAGTCCTTGACATATGGCTTGCGGTTCAAAGGAAATGGGTTTATCTAGAAGGAATATTTATCGGAGGTGACATACGCTCACAGTTGCCAGATGAAGCTGCAAAATTTGATGTGATTGACAAGGCTTTCAAAAAGGTCAGTGAAATAATTATTTGTGCCGTAGGACAACCGACGTGAGTTGAATGAAAACGCCGATTTGTTAAGGTTAACGTTAATGTTTATCCTCAGTGTGGCATTGATAATCATGAAATGGATTGAATAGGTTAGATTGGCTTACTATCCTGAATATATCCACGTAAATATTGCAAATGAAAGCTGTGTAGCACCTACAACGTTGTTCTGTTTAGTTACTCGATATTGTCACAGTAGGGATAAGCCTAGACTTAATCAGAACATAAATTGTGGGATCATTCTCAAGCTCCTCATGATTACCACCTTATCTTCTTTGTCTCTAAATTTATTTGTGAAAGTGCTTCCATAACCATGTGTCTATTGTGACACACAAACCTCATGCACGTCCAATTCAATACAGTCCCCGTCAGCGAATGAGGTGAATCGATAACTGCTTCCGCCGTTCAGCTCAAGCACAGAGTATACTCTTGAAATGATTTGCTAGTTGCCATCAAATTCTAGATTTTATTTAAAACAGTTTTGTTTCTCTTAATCTTATGGGTGGTTGCTTAACTTGATTTCCAGTTATACCTGGCAGTTGTTATGTCCTCCTTCATTCTTCTTGACTATAACACAAAACACTAAGTAGGATCAGAACTTACCGGTTACAGGACAGTTACCTATGCACAGGTTCTTATAAGATGGCGAAATTTTTACGATCATGAATTATATTTCCGTTAAATATTCCTCGAAACGGAAGCGTATATTTCATATTTCCAATTCGGTAAATATTTTTATCCATAACCAGATAATGAATGAAACAGCACAGTCGCCTACAGTGAAGAATTGCTGCCTGATCAGTGGTCGTTTGGGCGAGTTGCAGTATCTGAGCGAAGGCTTGGAACGATGCCAGAAATCGTTAAATAACTATTTGGATTCGAAAAGAAATGCTTTCCCCAGGTTTTTCTTCATATCGGATGATGAATTACTCAGTATTCTTGGATCAAGTGATTGTCAGTGTGTGCAAGAACATATAATCAAAGTGAGTACTATGAAAGAACGTGATGTTTGTTATGATGGTGACTTTTGTTCTCACAGAGGTATTAAAAGTACTTGCAAGATTCTCGTATAAGTCACCGATTGCTACGAACACGATCAACCTTTGAATTACCACTAATTGTTGAATCTAACCGAAATCTAGGACAAATTATGAGGGTTGCATGCAGTAACGATATCAAAGAATGGTACGTTCAAACATACACAAATAAACACTTCTCAGCTATATGAGTTTGTAATTTTCATTAGGTCTGTTAAAACTAACACTTGTTTTTAAACGCTAAAGAGAAAAGAAAGGTACTAGCTGCTGTCTTTGTCAAGAACAATGTGAACAAGTCGAACACTGTGTCATAAAGCACATATACCCTTGGGAGTCATATCAGGGGGCGTCAAGCAATATGAGACGGGTGGGCAATACAGGACAGAAAATCACCCGAGGCGCACAGACAGACGCACTCGAACAGACAAAAAATGTTGCGTGACCACACACAACACTGGACAAGAGTTAGTACCAGTGCACATTACGAAGCGAACCAGTGACAAAATGAAAACAGTTGTTCGTAGATGAACGTGAGTAAGCTTTTCTAGAGATAACGGAAAACACTATTTGTGTTTCGTAAATAATCCGCGGGTTAATTAATTGAACAATTCTTAAATTAATCCATGGTTTTTCGTGCACATTGGTTCGGCTTAATGCCACAACCATAACGGTCGGGTTGAAATAATTATTGGAACACTATGAAAACAAAATAAATTACGGACCAATACTTCTTCCACTGCCGTGCCTACAAAGAAGTAAAAAATCTGTGTTCAACTTGTAGTGACCCAAGCTGATAAAAAGCAAACGTGAAATGAAAATACACTGGGAATTTGCTTCTTAAACTAAAATAGATGCACCGTTTTTTAATCGTGTCCATTTCCAATTATTTATATGGCAATATCTTCTGATGGTTCAACAAACAATCCTTAATGCATACAGGTTCAATAAATAGGAGAAATCTTGAGATTCTCTTACTGACGTACAACGAATAACCACATCATGGTCATCAACGTCTTCAGATCTCCCCTGTTCTTTTAATCTCATATGATGCTGATCGAACATTTTTCCACCAACACGTAAGTAAATAACGATCATCAGCTTCGAACCGAGATCTGATAGGAAATTCTAAGACGCCCATGCTTAGTCAGTAGTAGGTTCATAACAAACAGCTAAATATCACAATTTTGGTAGACGTTAGCAACAATAAAAACATGGCGTAAGTATACCAATCGATTGCCTGAAATTAAAAAAAGTATTACAAAATGAGTTTGCAGGGTTAATTCACAAGTCCAATTGTTCAATAAAACAGAATAGCAAAGGTAAGTCTCGTGTGACGCACACCAACAAACACAAGAAGATTACATAATAACTTCAAGATCAATGAAACAATATATACGATTTAGTCTGCTCGGTTACGTTTGTATGTAAAGTGATTAACTATACACTTGAGAGCACTAGAAAGATTAGATATGTCTGGCGAATTCGGAAACCACGCAATACCTTGTACTGGTTACTTATTCGCCCACTTCATAAATCTTAACGAACGAGAGGATAGCAATAGCAGGAAATATGTCTTTTTCGGGGTCAACTTGCTTCATCTCTCCAACAAATAATTTACAACCGATCACAGATAACTGCTCCAGTCCATTCATTATTTCAAAGTGCCAGAAGTATTGAGTTTGAGAATCGGTCATGATCCCGAAATCTGCTCTTCAAAAGGTAGTACTGAAAGTGTTAGAGTTCACTGTCTTCCACGAACCAACACAAGACCTTGTTGCCTATAGAGAACAAATAGTTTTCATTATCTCTGTGTTTCAGTCTTTGCTAGTTTTCTGTACAGTGAAATCCAACAGTAGCATCAGAAATTCGCGTTTGAATTACCAAATTACAGTTTTCTCCATAGGTTGAATTTCTTCAGTAGTATTTTGTGGGAAATATTCCAAATCTGTTTAAATGCATGACGATGATGCGATGCGAATTGGCTTCTTCATCGATAAGAACCATCTTTCAACCTTGCGACACTGATCGGCGAATGGTAGACCCTAGCCGGTTCCTCTGGTTTTGATCGCCCATCCATCTCACCGTGTCATATGAAGGTAGCCAAATGATCTGGGAAGTAGACTGCCTCCTGACTTGTGCTTCAGTTGACAGAGTACTTGCCGCTTGAAAGCAACCTGCTCCCGTCTTTTGTTCGAATCTATGCGGAGCCCAGAATTTTCATAATTGGTTACCACCTAAATCAACTTCTCGTTCAGAGGCACGTCACCGTGTTTAATGCGTATGAGCTTGAATAATCTATAGATCGCCTTATTCATGTTACAGAATTTTCAGATGAAGTTGCCTTCGTGGTCGATTGTTATGGACTTTGAGACTAACTCAATCGTTCCAACACATATCAAGCTTTTACGACGGCCACCTCCAAACTGTTAGCGGTTCAACTTCGGCCATGTCCCGCCCGATACTGCTACCCTGTTCGCACCCGCTATACACTGATTCAACTTGATCGAATTTCGCACATTCCTGTGAAACCTGAAGAAGAATACACCATACAAACATCAGTCCCATTGATCCAGTAAGCACTGCTGATCGTCCCCTAAATGTGGACCTGGATACAAACTCCGACCGTCTAGGACGACTGATCGGAAATAGACTATTTTTACATGGTATCTGGGGCACATCATGCTGTTTTGGAATTACTGCTCCATTTGTGCACTTTCATATGACGTATTATAGCCATATTGCTTAAACAATAAACGTCGCTTGGCCCCTCTAAGTTTTGTAGCCTCGTTACCGAGTCGTGTTGTTCCACATCCGGTCAAAATGTCTTATTTGACCATTTTATCGATACTGAAGACAACCTGTGTTATCGTGATCGGCGTGGACAGCTCGTTCAAATGTAGTCCAGATTGAGGTGCTTTGTTTTCAGGAGACCTGGTTCGTCCTGAAAAGCGATATGTCCGTTTAGATTGGATCGACACACAACATTCGCATCATATGGTTTTTGGTCGGTTGATTACGAACTAGGACAACATATGTGAGTACTGTTCGAATTGGGCAGGGTAAGCCACGGTAAGAGGCGTAACGCAGACCTCACAAGTATCATGTTTGTTCATAAACTTACTTCTCTATGATTGTACAGGCTGTAAATGTAGATACTTATAATGGCAGTTTACGATGGACACATACTTCCATTTCACCGAAGACATCTGATCTGTGGGCCCTGCGGTGCTAACCCGGTCCATGTGTGTATGTTTGTCTAGCTATGCCTACCAGTGCCGGCTTCATTGCGTCCGCGTGTGTTTCGTCTGTTTGATTGGCCGTTGTGGATTGACTGCGCATTACATTGGGGGTGGGTTTTTCGGTTCCGTCGGGTATGTGCGTGCGCGTCATTGACTGGGTGTGTTTATCCGTACGGCTGACTGCGTGCACGTGTGTGTGTGCGGCACCCAAGTTTCAGATTAGACAACATAAGACGTTTTCCCACTTTCGGACATTTCCGGGCGAATGTGCTGTCTGTGCATCTTCACCTCAAATCCGTGTTAACGGAGATGTTGTCAGCAGCTGCACAAATTTATGCTACTTGGGCGGCAATCTGTCCACCGATCTGTCCGTGGACCGTGAGTTGAGAGCTCGTGTGGCAAAGGCTGGTATTGCTTCCGGACGTCTTGAAAGACGTGTTCAGAAGATCTGTAATGGTCAAGACGAGTTACTAAATAGACTAGATAAATACGAGTGTACCTCACTAAGCTGTAGTTGATAACAAAATGAACGAATGGAACAAAAGTTACAAGGTTCCAGCAAGTTACAATCACCAAAGGATTTGACTCACAGGAAGTGTTCACAAGTATTCAAGATGATCACCACAATATTCCAAGTTACCAGTATCCTGAAATGGAGAATACCAGAGAGTTGCTGCGGACTGCTGAAGTGCGATCCGGGATGAGACGATGTTCGTAGTACGACGGGGCTAAAAATTGGATGATAGATCCGTGTAGTATCGTCAAACGACTGCGCAACGGAGAGAAGAGCAGACAGACGTGCACAAAATTTGTATTGTATTACAGGGTCACTTTTATCAATTTGAAAAACATGCAAAGGTGATACAAAAGATTGTTGTACATAAATGAAGCAACGTTTGTAAACAAAAATAAGGAAACCTTTACAGAACCACAATCTGAAGCCGAGCACTAATCTCTGTGTCTATCGCTCAGTGGTACTGTTTGTATTGTTGTACGATTGTGAAACGTGGACACTTTATCAGCTGGACGTGCGCTATCTGAGCCGTTTCCATGTGCAATGTCTGAAGCGCATCTTGGGTATTTGGTGGTCGGATATGGTCCCAAGCACTGAGGTACTGCAGTGAACGGACATGAACGGGATGGAGGCCATGCTGATGTTGAATCAGCTTCGTTGGCTAGGTCACGTCTGAAGAATGGGCGATGACCGTATTCCGAAACAGCTGTTGGATGGACGACTGAAATTGGATGGGCGAAATCCTGGTGGTCAAAAGCTGAGATACCAGGATGTTGTGCAAGTAAGTCTTTCACGTTGTAACATTGCTTGTTAATGTTGGGAGACTTACAGTTGAACCTGACGGCCTAGAGGAATATCATTCGGACGGCAGCCTAGAACGAGAACGAAAGCGCACTGGACGGATTTTCGCTACAACAGGTCGTGGTGACATGACTATATGGCGTTACGATGTATGCGGCCGCAAATGCGTTGGCCGCCTTGGATGAGTAGGTCACCAGCGCACTCATAGTGCACCGTCGGCGAAGAGAGGACGAGTACGATAGGCTCAGTTAGATCCGTATATCCATTCTATTTCTGCTAATGATTGCATTGACGAAGACCGTGGTCGTTTGGTAACTAATCCGCTCCTCTTTTCAGAAACTTGGGTGTCTGCAGCATTCTACTCATTCTTTTCTTCAGCTTTGTTGGTGTACTGTATGATTGGTGGTTTGCCTGTTCTTTTCGTAGTCCAATTTTGGATTCTGTTTTTCATCCCTATCCTGTCTGGAATACAGTAACATACACCCGTATACTGAAGTGCTTCTCGTATAACATTCTACATACCTTTCTTCTCGGTTTACATCCTGTCCTTTTAGTCTGTCTCTTTGTTTATTGTCCTAGAGATAAGGATTTTCCTTTTGTACTAGCCAATCAATTGGCTAGCCAGCATTGGCCGACTGGACACAGGGGCTCACTCCCACACCTACTGGTCTTATTCCTTCGGGTTTACACCGGATATGTAATGTGTGAGTGGAACCGCAAGTAGTGCAGCGCAAGCCACTTGGCGTGATTGTTTGAAGCGCAGGCGTCCTTTGGCTTCGGTCATTGTGACAGACTAATCCGAATCGAATGTCGCTAACCGTGTAGGTCTGTCTGTCTGTCTATCTGTATTCACGTTGGGCTATGTTGTATCACACTCTTCTCGGTTCAGTTCAGTTTGTCGGATAATAGCCGCGCACAACTTGGTATGGACGTATCCACCATGCTAGAACTCACCGACGCACGCTTATCGACGCCGTTTACAGCTTTCTAGGGGCTATTTGTACACTCTGCGCAATCAATAATTTAGAACGATAAGCCTAACAACACAGCATGACGTGCCTCAGATACCATGGGAAGATTGTTAATTTCCGATCAGTCATGTAGTAATTTGCAAATGTGTTTCTTCCATGAATGCAGCTTTTTGCTGTGCATCGTTTGGTGAAAAACTATCTTGGTAGCATAATCCGCTAGAGAAATATCGTATTTTTACTGTTTCTTTTGGTACTCACCCATGTTTGCTCGATCCCAATCCACAATTGCCTTTGAAGCGATAAAACGGCTGCAGAGACGGGCATGAGCAGCCAGGCATTATTGTTCATAGATCGTGGTGGCCAAAGCACTGGGACCCTAGTGCGTTCACTCCCGTTCCGCCTAGACTGCCGGTGGTGACAGTGGTGCATTGAGGCCGCTAGCTAACCCGACCCAGTTAGGAGGCCCGTTTTTGGCCAGGCCATTTGGTTCGGATTCTGAATTTTATAGCCGGATCCACACTGTGTGGACGATCGGTATTACTTGGTTGTTTCAACCCTGCCTTCAGCTGTCATGACATCTGCCAAACTGCTATTCAAATGGCTATCACACTAGCACACGACACAGCACTTGCCCGATCTATCCGCCCGTGTGGACAACGATGAAGGTTGAAATTTACACCACTCTGGGTGGGTCGTTCATGTACCCACTAACAGAAGACCCGTTTGTCAGATGTGCTGTCACTGTGCCTTCTACGTAGTACGAACAGACCTACGCTCTCAGTGCTCACTGTGTACGTGTTTGTTTGCACCTCTGTCAGCTTGGCAACCGGGTCCAGGCGAATGGGCACCGTTTACTTCCTGTCCCCGGCCGATTTGTGTCCTCCCTCTCCGTATCAGCCAATCATTCCCTGTGTCCGTCAGCCTATCCATCAACGCACTGACCGTGCGACCCCGTTCGCTGTTTAAACCCAGAGAAACGCCTTGGGACATCTTAAACTGACATCGATACTTGTGAAACTGATATCGGGACATCTAATTGTGGAAAATTTGTAATCTGAGGTCACAAATAACTTAAATGGTTATGGTCGAGGCACGTGCGATACGACTTGTAATGAGTTTGGACTGAAACGGTTTCTTGATTGGAGAAGGTTCCACTAATCAGTGTTCGCGCACAAGTTGCTACAGGCAACATTATAGCGAAATCGGCGCCAACCAATCATAAACGGCGATGACCTGCTATTGAATGCGTATCTGTTTCAAACAACCGAGTTGCTAGATGTAAGGTCGTGGAACAATACAGCAGCGAACTGATCAATCAAAACGCGAGAACGTCTGTCGTCTAATACCAGCCGTAAATGCTGTTATTTCCCTGTAAAAAGGTGCTGTTTTTCCAACAAATTAAGATTGTTTAGTACCGCATAGATTCCTGTTCTGATTTTCTCTCGACTGGGCAGCTCAGCACGCGACAGTTTAAACGCAGGTGTATGGAAAGAAATAAGGACCAGTGTCTTCAAGGATAGAGCGGTATTCGCTTATGTAAGACACCTCTGGAGGCAAGCAGGCATCCCTCTGAGGCTTAAGGGCCGCATATATAAGGTGACAGTGAGGACTACCTCACTCTAAGGTAGCGAAACTTGGCCACTCATAATTGAAGATGTGAACCGTCTTCAGATGTTTGACTACCGATGTCTGCGCTCGATCGCTCGCATCGGGTTGCACCAACGGGTAAACATAAAAAGGTCAGAAATCTGATAGTTGATATCGAGTTCCTTTGTTCATTCTCTAAATTTGTGTTAGATCGTCGCCTTGGTTACGAGTTCAGTCGCTTGACGCAAAATCGAGAAATCAGAAGAGATGCGGCAGCACTGTTTATTGGAAGAGTGAGTCAAAATTAGGCCACACAGGCTCTAAATTTATAGGACGGAATGATTACCATACATGGCCGGTAGACACGGAGCGAATCAAATATGACGGTCTTAGGTAGCCGTCAAGGCATCAGAGCAAATCACGTTACAGGGGATATCAGAAATCAACGCGATAAATCACAGTCCAGACAATGCAAAGACGTTCGACCGCACGACTACAATCTGATTGGCTGAGTGGAACCATACAACCACCCACGACCATACCGTCCGACTTGGGCCAGACGATCAGTGTGACGTAATGCTGTTTCGTTGGGAGATGCGCCTCCTAACAGTTTGCACAGACTGAGATGATTAGGTCAATTACTAAGGCTGCCTACTGGTCATCTACCACATCGAACACTCTTTGCCGACACCGCAGTCGACTGGCGTAAGGTTCGGAGTGGACGGCTGATGATCTGGCACAAGAGAATGCAGTCGTTCACCAAGGGGTTGGTTACTGTCGATCGGGTTCGTCTGCCGGGTTGGGACCCTTCTGACTGACTGGACCGATGCCTGGAGACTAGTTGAAATAGTGGATAATCTGCCTCAGTGATGTGAATGTAATCATCTTTTGGCAAAGTTATCTGAGAAACAAGTGCGCCCAATTACGTCGGGCAGTGAAGTCTATCTTGTTGATGATGCCTTACTTTCACTTATAGGTTAGATTGTGTTGTTTGCACTTCGGTCTGGAATATATAGTTGTAGACACTGTTGGTTTTAGTAGATACGTCCCTTCCTTCCCTTTTTTCTTCCTTTCTTTTCTCGGTTAAGATATGCTTCATAGTTGACTGACATTTAAACACTAGTGGTACTGTACACTGTCTATCGACTTCATATCGTTACTACAAAATTAGTCGTTGTAGGAGATCGTCATTGTGGCTTAATGTACATGACCAACTTGTTCTTACTAGTCAATATAGTTCGATACGTGGAAAACGAAATATGATGTGTCAAGTTTCAATTCTCTTCGGAAGAAATATTGGGATTACTACGTTCATTTACGGTAAATTCGGAATTCAGACATCCCAGCAACTTTCGGTTTATATTTCCCAGAGGCATGCTCACCGTTTTCATGCGTTCAAATAACTGAGAATGTAAATGGATTTAAGCCGGAAGGATACAAATTTCGAATGTTCGTGCGAATTCGAATAGGTGAACCAGCTAGACTGTCGTTATTTTGAACCTTTTAAGGAAGGCTACTTTCAGAGGTGGTTACTTTAGAATGGTTAGCTTGGAGCGGATGAGGAATACTTTGTAAGTGGCTGCTTAACAGGAGGTTAGTTTAGGGAATCTTGAGTGTACACAGACTCCCCTGGCTCTGGTACGTCTTTCGAATGCCAGCCTACCGTGCAGCGTGTCGTGGGATATTCATACGATCAAAACTAAACTGGAACCAGCAGACAGATGGTCAGCCTGTGATGCGGGTTAGATAAATGATGAATCTAACACAAGGATCCAGTTACATCGGATAAAAGCAGCTCCCCGGCTGTGGTGTTCGCCTGCGGTAAGTTACACTGTCAGACATAGCGCGAAATCTTAGCCATTAAGGTCTTTTTGAGAAACTGCGTTCCATTTACCTATGCATACGGTTGTTTATTTGTTTTATTGTGTTTTTTGCAACTCCTAAAGCCTACACATTGTAACGGGTCTACAGTACATTTTTACATTTGTATAATCCACCAGTGTATTGCTATCGAAGGAGAAAAAACTGTGGGAATTCATTCGCTGTAAATCATACACTTACTACCAACCTCTCCTTTTCTCACAGATGTTCGACAACATTCTCTCGCTACGTTTCTCCAAAGCTACAGACGCTACACGTGGCGGACCACAATTCGAAGTGACTGCAATGATTTCTAGTGAAGGAGAAATAATGGAGTTCCGCACTGCCCAACCGGTGACTGGTAGCGTGGAACATTGGATGACAGTAGTCGAGACTGAAATGAAACAAACCAATCGGCTAATTACAAAAGAAGCAGTGTTCTATTACCGATCAGCCATGTCACGGTAAGCACACGTGCCCTGTAGTATATCGGTTGGCTACTTGTCGTAATTTGTCATGTCCGACGGAATAGATAACCTCTGGCGGAAATAAAACCGAAGCCATTTGTATCACGTTCAAAATCCCTTGCGCGAAACTACATTTTCTGGGAGATTAGCAAACATAATTCGGCCAGCTGTGTAATTAGTTTTTATTCAATGGTTTAGTTAAATGCATATTGTTGGGTAAGATTGTCCAAAATATCATACTGTCAGGGGCAAAGGGTCAGTTATCTTGAAAAGAAGTTGAAGAATGCAATATGAACGTATACGAACTTGTAAAGATGATATTTCCATAGATGACATTTGTAGTTTCTTTAATTGGAAAGTACATAACACTGCTGCAGTTCGTTTCAGTAATAAATTTGGTTCGTGGTAGCATTGGCGAATGCCAGCATCCGCAAAGCGTTTGGGTTAGTGCAATTTCAGCTACCGTTCTACTGTGAACAATTGAAGTTTTCCAGTTTGAAAATCTGCTTTCTGGGCTTCCTGTCGCCACTAAGGTGACACCTTATGGATGGATTAATTACCTCGCTGATACAGAATATTTACTTGATGGCAGTACAGAAAGTATGCACTATTTACTGTCTGTGCACAACCCGAGGTCATATTTCGCTTAACAACTTACTGAAAACACAACCCAGTCCAAACGAGTGGGTATTTTCTCACGTCAGTCCACTTGGTTGGAAGTCACATGTGTGGTCATCAAAACAAAGCGTGGCCAACAATCTCGTTCTCAGCCATTCATCATCAGACAAACTACATAAGGTCTATATAAAAAAGTGGAGTTGAGACGAAATAAACAAAATAAGTAACAAGTATGCATAAGTTTGACCACGTCATAGTTACTGCTCGATTTTCCAATTCGAGCAATCTGTAACCAAGTGTGATCCCCTGCCGCACCACGTAATGCGACAACTGAAATCGTACAACGTTTCGCGCCAGTGTTTCAAAAAGGTCTGAGACGCTGCTGTCAGACTCAAGCAATCCTGCATCTATCTCCAGGAGCTCAACCCGTTTTCCGTCCGAAAAGACAGGTACCGTACCCGCCTTTTGTACTTGTGGACACAGAGCTCAAACGCCTTGAGGAACAGGGCGTCCTCATTCATGTGTCGTATTCTGATTGGGCCGCTCCGGTTGTTGTAGTCAAGAAGGCCAATAACTCGATTCGCATCTGTGCCGATTTCTCAGCTGGGCTCAATTCTGCCTTGGAATCGAACTGCTATCCACTTCCGGTACCAGAAGACCTGTACACAACTCTCAATGGCGGAACTAGTTTCGCCAAACTGGACCTCGCTGACGCTTATCTACAAATCGAGGTCGCACCCGATTCCCGTGATTTGATCACGATCAACACCCACCGCGGAGTATTTCAATATACTAGACTCCCGTTTGGTATCAAGACGGCTCCTGTGATTTTCCAGCAGGTGGTGGATACGCTCCTCACTGGTCTCTCGGGAGCAGCTGCAGGCTTGGACGACATTTTGATTGTCGAACGCACCCCAGACAAGTTACAAATCGAATTCATGATGTCCTGGAGCGTATCCAGGACTACGGCTTTCGTTTACAGCCGGAGAAATGCCAATTCTTCATTGAATTCACCAAATACCCGGGCTTCATTTTTGATGCGGCCGGCCGTCATCCCGACCCTGAGAACATCCAGGCTATTCAACCGACGCAGTCACCCAAGGATGTTCCATTATTTCGTTCCCTCCTTGGCTTGATCAGCTACTACGGGGCAGTTCTGTCCTCATTACATAACGTCCGGGCTCCGCTCAGTCGTTTACTGGGGAAAGACGTATCTTGGCACTTGTCTACCGATTGTGAAGCTTCATTCGTTCAGCTGAAATCGATGCTCAGCTCCAACCTGCTTCTGACCCACTATAACCCCAAGCAGCCAATCATCGTGGCAACTCCAAGGAGGGACACCAGAGGCTTATGGTCTGAGTATATACCGAAAGTTCTTCCCCAAATATATTGGTGAAACTTTTTCACAGCAAAGATAACAGCTAAAGCTTCCTTGTCTAACTGTGCGTAGTTCTTTTCAGCTGAGGCTAGACTGCGAGAAGCGAATGCAGTTGGTTTCTCAGTTGAATCCTCCATTCTGTGACTTAGTACGACACCGACACCCTATGGCGAGGCGTCACAGCGAATAGTTATCGGTTTAGTTAGGTCGTAATGAACCAATTAGCTAGATTTGCTTATCTTCTTCTTTATAGTGTTAAATGCCAATTGTTCCTTAATTGCCCAATACCATCGAACTTCCTTTCTTAGTAAATCGTATAAAGGTCCAAGGACAGTTGAAATTCTCGGAATGAAACGACTATAATGAGTAATCATACAAATGAAGGCTTGTAACTCACCCAAGTTTCGGGGAGCTGGAGCCTCCAAAATCGGTCGAATTTTTTCACGTATTGGATGTAGTGCACACTTATCCAACCGAAAACTGAGATACTGTGCATCATCGACTAGGGATGCACATTCTTCTCTTTTTGACTTCAGGCCATTTTCCTGTAAACGCTTTAACACCAACTCGAGTGTTTCCAAATGTCCCTTATCGGAACGTCCGGAAATAAGAATATCATCCAAGTAAGTACACACACCTGGGATATCTTTCGTTAAGTTGTCAATAATGCGTTGGAAAATTGCTGGAGCAGAATGGATGCCGAATGGCAAGCGGTTACACTGAAATAATCCCATAAGCGTATTGATTGTTGTAAATTTCTTTGACTCTGGGTCAAGTTCGATTTGTGAATACGCATGACTCAAGTCCAGTTTGAAAAACTTTTCACCACGGCACAGTGTAGCATATAAATCCTCTATTTTTGGAATGGGGTAATGTTCCATGGTAGCGACCTGATTCACTGTCGATTTGTAATCTCGACATATACGAACGGAACCATCTGGTTTATGTACTGGCACAATAGGGGCATTCCACGATTAATGTCGGACAGGAATGATTATTCCCTGTGTCTGAAGACGTTCGAGCTCAGCCTCGACTTTTGGACGGATAGAAAACGCTAATGTACGAGCCTGATAAAATTTTGCCGGGGTATCCTGCTCCATTACAATAGTGACTTGGAAATCCTTCAGCCTCCCCAGCTCGTTTTCGTCGAACACGGACGAGAATTTCTATAGTAGTACCGGAAGGTTGTTGTGGCTATCCACTCGTCTGACAGACAGGAGTAGAACTGGCACAAGTTTAAGCCAGTTTCGACCCAACAGGTTTGGGCTGTCGTTATTTACTATGTACGCAGGTAGATTAAGCGTTTTCGTTCCATGTTTTACTTCCACATCACATGTGCCCGTAACACCAATTGCCTCTCTTGTATATGATCATAATGTGGCTGCCGCTGGGACCAATGGAAGTGATTTTGGCAGTATGCGCCTGTTAATAAGTGTCACTGAAGCTCCTGTGTCGATTTCCAGATAAACGTTGCGGCCTTCCACGAGACCGAGGTACGTGAAATCAAGTAGGAAACTGATTCTTCATGATCTTCAATCGATCGTACAGCTCGAGTCTTAGAGCGGAAATCGGAAGACTGCGATTGTTTCGAACGGCATGCGCGTGCAATGTGGCCAATTTTCCCACAACTATGGCACGTCGACTGTTTGTGACGGCAATCCGTCACAGCTTTATGTTTTTCACCGCAACGATAACACGTGAATGTACGAATAGGATTCTTATTTGATTTGAGCGGAGATATATTCCGTGTAATCAGTTGTACAGTATCTGTGGCCGAAGACAGTTGGTATAAAGTGATCTGTTCTGTTATGTTCTCCCGTTTCCCCGCAATAGAACGTGCACTGTCCCAATTTAGTTTTGACTCCTCTTCGGACAACAGTCGCTCTCTGAATAGTGTCTTGGAAACCCACTAGTAAACACTGGATCGCCATAGTTTCTTCAAATTTTGCGGGTGCAACTTCATTATAACGACAATCAGGAATGGCTTGCTGGATATGGGCGATAAAATCCTTAACATTTCCCCCCGAACATTGACGAAGTTGGTGGAGATTCATTCGGGCTATGAACACACGTTGGCATAACCCCCACAGGTCATTTAGTGTTGCCAGGGCATCAGGTAAGGAAGTTCTGTCATATACACGAAGTGCGTCAAAATGACGTTGACCTTCAGAGCCCAGATGTTGTCTGAGTAATTTGACTTTTTGTGATTCTGTGAGGCTGATGGCGAGATTCAATGCTATGAGCAGCTCAAGATAATTCTCGAAAGATCGTTTCCAGCGCGTACACACAGATAATGAGGGTTTTTGAACCAGCATCTCTCCAAAAACAATCTGGAGATATGGATGAAATATTCATGACTTTCGGATAATTGTTTAATTCCCGTTCGCCAAATGTTACAATCTAGAACACACGTCAAACTGCGAGCTCTGACACATCGTCAACCCAGAGTAGAATAAGAACACGCGACGACAATAGCGCGTAGCTTTATCGAACACAACACAAAGAATCATATCAACGATGAGGCGTAGATAAAACAAACAGTCAACAAGTCGATTGTATAAGTAACACAATTGGATCGTTCGGGGCCACACACACGCGTGCACCGGTAGACAGGAAACGTGCGGCAACGGCAGGCGCGGATGCCACAACAAGCCATCGCTGTCAATCTTCGATCCAAAGAAAGGCATACCGGTGCATTCCGCCAACCGACTTCAACGCTGGGCCACCCTCTTGCTTGGCTATGACTTTCAGATCCAGCATCGAAAGATAGAGGATTTTGGGCAAGCCGATGCTCTCTCCCGCCACCTCAGCAACCATCGGCCGGCCGAAGAAGATGCAGTGATCGCCACCGAGTCTATTGAGCCAGACACCATCCGACAGTTATCCGATGCCGACCGTGCCCTTCTGGTCACTGCAGCTGACATTGGGCGGGTCACATGGGAAGACCAAGTCCTCCGCCAGACTGTCCAATACGTCCAAGGCCGTTGGTCTACCACGACTTTGACAGGAGATCTACAACAACTACAACAATGCCGTGAGTCTCTCTCCTTGGTTGGAGACTGCCTAATGTTTGCAGATCGTGTCGCGGTTCCAGCCAGTCTTCGTCCGTTGGTTCTCCATCAGTTCTACATGGGCCATCCAGGCACCAGCCGAATGAAAGCGATCGGTCGCAGCTATGCTTACTGGTCTGGCATGGATCTTTAAATTGAAGACGTGGTCAAACGTTGTTCCAGTTGCCAGCAAGCTGCCTGGAACCCAACCCGCCAGACGCCGATTCCATGGCCTCAACCGGGGCATCCATGGTCGAGAGTTCACGTCGATTACGCCGGTCCAATAAACAGGATATATTATCTCGTCTTGGTTGACGCATTTTCCAGATGGCCTGAGATCGTACCACTGACTTCACCAACGGCAACTGCTACTATCAACACTTTTCGACGACTGTTCAGTCAGCATGGTCTCCCAGAAGCCATTGTGTCCGACACTGGTACCCAATTCAAGTCCGGTCAGTTCGGAGAAGTCTGCCGGCGTAACGCTATTGAGCACGTTCAGTCACCTCCGTATCATCCGCAGTCCAACGGGCAG
>JTDE01002586.1:63560-98590 GCA_014338405.1 Paragonimus skrjabini miyazakii
ACAGACAAACCACGAAGAAATTCTCTATTCAGACTGAGTGAGTGAACACGTACCCTATTTGGATTGGCCATAATATTGGCTTGAGCTTATGGGTTTGTACAAGACAACGATGAGAGAATTATGTGCTCCTCGGACGTTGGTTGAGGTGATTTAGGACAGTGATATCCCGTACATGTATGAATCGGTTAGCGTGGTTAAGAGAAATATTTTTAAAAAAACAGAGTGAACGGTGTGGATGGAATGGAAGCTGAAACTACTTGGAGTTGGTGGTTAGTTCGATTCTTTGGCAGATATGTCTCAGAGAATATCGGCGAGACGAAGCGGATAGATAATGTGCATCCAGTAGTGAATTGTTTGGCTGATTCATAATAACCCACCGGTTGACACGTTTTTATGGTTGGTCAACTTTTCCCAGTGTCCACCCCTAGCCACATTACTGGGAAGCGGTTACTTGCTGTTAGTTTGACGTCAGTCGTCCTGTTATGTATCACATTAACTAGGACCCAGTAACCTATGCCATTACCATGAGAGGGCTTGTCTCGTCTGAGTCACGCTTAGATTACCCAAATTCAGAGTGGACTCGCGACGGTTTGCCACCTAGCCCAGGCTTTGAGACTGTCATTGATCGATCACCCTGACTGTTTCAGATCTGTTCTGGGCTGTCGTGACAGACTTTAGGCTTACTCGGATGGTTATCGCGCTAACACCCGAGACGAAGCCTGCCAGACCTATCTGGCCGCTTCGACGAAAATGATGACTATCAAACCTTATGGCAGTCTTAATGGATCGCGTATGTACCCACAGTCAGACAACCGGTTTGGCAACGGTGTCCGTGTCCGTTCTCCGTAATACGAACTTACCCAGGTGCTCACTGTTAATTGCGAACGTGTCGCTTGCACCCGTCATCCTGGCAACTACGTACAGGCGAATTAGTTCCGTTTACTTCTTGCGCTCGGTTGTTCCGTGTTTTCTCACGCCTTAAGGGCCACCCAATCGCTGTCAGCCAGCCTGTCAATATGTATATTAGCTGTGCGACCCCAATCGCTGTTGAAACGTCCATGCATTCTTTGGGACATCTTAAATCGACTTGGAGATGCGCGAAAATGATACGGAGACATCTTTAATTAACTAAGTTATAGTCCGGATATCTATTCTGCCACACAAAGCGATTTATAGCGAAAGTTTGTCTATACAAAATGAATGGATAAACAAAGACGTTAACCATATGACCGTGGTGCTTCGTGAATATCTCACTGATTCATCCATTATCCACTGTGGTACACACTTCCAAGTTCACACAACTCATTTAGTTGGCATTGACAGTGGGCGTCTAGGGGACTCGGTAGGACTCATTAGCGCCTGCACTACTTGGTTGTTTTATTAGTCAAATATACCGATCCACATCGTCAGACTGCCAATTGCAAGTAGCCCTAAACACCTCTGCTGTCCTAAGGTGTTATGGCTAGGGATTCTATAGACGAACAACCTGTTTGTGGATGGATATACGGCTATAAACGTCATGACATTTAAAAAAAGTGAGGTAGAAGATCCACGCTTTTTCCGCATTATCTCCCCACGAACAGTTATTTTGTCTTTTAACAGGAATAGTCACTTTCGACATCTACAGGTTACGCTAATAGTAGGTTGTCCAGACGATTAACTCATTCTCTATTCCCAACCTCTTGAAATCTACGCTCACTTGGCTGTTACCTCACTTTCTTTTATCCATACAATCTCAGGAACGCCGATACATTCTATTTGATGGAGATGTAGATGCGCTGTGGGTGGAGAATATGAATTCAGTTATGGATGATAACCGTCTACTCACGCTGGCCAATGGAGAGCGCATTCGCCTGCAGCCGCATTGTGCACTGTTATTTGAAGTAGGCAACTTGCAATACGCATCACCTGCCACAGTGTCTCGGTGCGGAATGGTATTTGTCGATCCAAAATATTTGGGTTATGAACCCTACTGGAAGCGTTGGCTCCGGGGACGTATAACGGAATACGAGCGGACTACGCTATGTGAACTATATGACAAATATATTCCGCCTATCCTGGATCGCATTGTAGAAGGCGTATTAGACGGGAAGCAGGTGGAACGACTTCGGCGGGTTATACCGTTGACAAATTTGAATCTGCTGACTCAGTTTTGCTGTCTATTGGATTGTCTGCTCAAAGTTGACGAATCCACAGATTTTGTGCACATCGAGGCCACGTTTCTGTTTTGCTTGTACTTCTGTATTGGTGGCGCTTTAGTTGAAGATGAACGTGTCAAGTTTGATTCCTACGTAAAATATCTGAGCAGTTTACCGGAGCCAGCTGAACAAGAATCGCCTAAACGTCCAGCTCGCGCAGGTGAGCTGCCCAATGCTGACCCCACTCTTTTTGAATACTACTATGATATTGAAAAGTCTGTCTGGATCCCATGGAGTCAGCTAATTCCAAACTATGTTCATGATAAGGGTAAGAAATTCTCAGATATCCTTGTGCCTACAAAAGAAACTGTTCGTGTCAGTTGGTTGTTGGAGAAAATGATTGCTATCCGTCGTCCTCTCCTCCTGGTCGGAGATACCGGAACGTCTAAAACTGCGATATGTCAACGATTTTTAAAAGACATCGATCAGGATCGAAATGTGAGTTAATTTGTTTCATTTCTGATATCACGAGTAGTGACAGTTGTGTGTGTTGCGTGTTATTTAGAAACTGGTGTAATGGTAAAATGTTCATTATTTTGAGTAATTTCATACTCAAACGTAATCTAATGTCCAAGCCCTCCTGATAAACGATCGACGCGATTCAACCCATACAAGGGAGAAACGAAGGAGGCTTCAACACCCTGATAATTCACTTGAATGACATGCAATAGGCCGTTGAATAATGAACCTTAGTTTGCACGAAGTATCAGATAAAATCCACCATTCATCCAACCGGACAAGTTACAGGATCAGACATCATACGATGTGCCTGGTGCATTTTTGAAACAAGAGAAAATGATCCTGAAACATGACGCGAACGCACACTTATACAAATCGATGAGGCTTGCCAGTCAACTGAATGGTTGTGGTATGGGAAAAAAACAATGATCAGGCCTAACTGAAATCCCAGTCAGGTCCTGCTGTTCGCAAGCTCTTGAGACGTACAAAAAGGAGTCTGTGCTACGTCCCGGATTCAGACCTCTGTAAAAAAAAGCAGGCACCTATCACAACACATGGTACAGTACACAACTAAGACTGGGGTTAATCGACGTAGTAGGTGAATTAAGGTTCTGTCGTCGACTCGTAGGGTGGATAGGTGGCTTCTTGCCCAGTGGTGGTGTGGCATCTGCCACACATTCCGAGGACGTGGTCCGGGCAACCGGACCGCAGTCCAGACCAAACGGCTTTTACCCAACGGGCACGCCGCCTAACCGAGTTGGGTGAGCGAACGTGCTCAAATGACCGCTGAAACCACAATCAGACGATCTGTGTGTACGTAGGGTGGGGTGCACGCGCATTTCCAGCGTAGTCACACGGCCCCATCGTCCAAGTGTTTCGGGCTCCACCGTCCACGATCGATAACACCTGGCTATTCACGCACGTCACTGTAACCGTGTTAGCGCTTCAAAGGCAATGCTGGGCTGGGAACCAGCATGCACCGATGGGTGTAAATGAACAAGAGAGGGGCGCGATATTTCCCTAAGGCATTTTGTCGTCACGATAATTTTTCCACCAAACGATGCACAATAAAAAGTTGTAGTCATGGCCGAAACAGATTTACAAATTACTAGACGATCGATCGGAAACGCAATTTTGCAATAGAATCTGAGGCACGTCATACTGCTTTTTTTCAGACGAAGTAGGTATCCAGAGTACGAAGTACCTCAATCTGAACGACATTTTTGAACAAACTGACCACGTCGATCTCGATAACACGATAAGTTGGCTTCACCACGGCACCGATAAAATGGTAAAATAAAACATGGTGACCGGATGTGGAACAACGCGGCTCAGTAACACGAAGTCACAAAACTGAGAGGTGGCAGGCGACGCTTACGGTTTGCACAGTATAGCTATACTGCGTTACGTCAGAGTCCACAATTGGAACGGTAAGCCTAAAATCACAGCAAGACGTGCCCGGATGTACGGTAGATGATATCACGTGTGGTATATGCAAATTTATTGGGTCGATAAACGAGGCTACCTGGTCAACAACGGTGAAATAAAATATTCAAGGTAGCACCAGATGTGAATGGGTGATGTGTCCATCTCATTTATTGCCAAGGCCGATATATATATATATATATATATATATATATATATACCGTCCGATCTTTTTCAAGATTCCTGGATTTCTCGGCCAACGTTGACGTCAGCGGCCATTTGTCTGCATTCATACTTGAGGACTGTGGCATTGTTTGACCTCCTGGTAGATTATCAAAATAATTAGATCTTTCGTGAGAACGGCTAATTTCCTTTTTTTAAATTAAACCTCCCAATTGAAAGCAACAAGACTGTGGCTCTTTTGCACGGCATGTTATTCGATGGTGATATGATTCGCACCTGGTGTCCATCCAGTACCGTATGTGTTGCTGCGTAATCACTGTTCTGACACCTTGATATCTCAGACTTGTCTGGTTATCCTTTATAGTCATTTGGTATTGCCTAGTGGTGTTGATTTATCTATTTTATCTATCCCGCTTCTAGATCATTCTGACCATGAACTTTTCGTTCCGAACCACCTCACTGGATGTCCAACGAAACCTGGAGACTAATGTGGAGAAGCGAAGCAAAGACACGTATGGCCCGGTGGCTGGCAAACGGTTACTCATTTTTGTAGACGACATGAACATGCCTCAGGTAGACCAGTACGGGACACAACAGCCTATTGCGCTTCTCAAACTGTTGCTGGAACGCAAAGGTATATACGATCGCGGAAAAGATTTGAACTGGAAGCGAATGCAAGACCTTAGCTATCTTGCATCCATGGGTAGTCCAGATGGCGGTAGACAGGAGGTAGATCCTCGATTCACTTCACAGTTTTCAGTATTGAATGTCTCTGCGCCATCTAAAGACACCTTGAAACGCATCTACAATTCTATTTTGGCTGGACACACGGCCGAGTTCGACGTCGGAGTGAAGGGTGCATACGAAAAAATCACCACCATGACGCTTAATCTATTCAGGTAATTTTAATTCATTAACACTAGAATGACCACGATTTTTCACTGCTCAAAACAACCAAAAATGTTTATTCCATCCACCGTTATGTAGTCGTAGTTAAAATACAAATGTTGATGCAGACGACAAACACATAATTAACCAGCTCTTGGTGAGCAGCCTCATATTTGCTTTGCAAACTGAACTAAACATTAGAGCACTATACTAGTGCCTCCTGAAACATTTGTTAAAACGAAAATAAGCCCGTTAGTTTCACACCGAAGACTTTGCAAACAAACCAGGAACATTTAATGAGGTAATTGTAAAATTATGAATGTGTACTTTTGTTTAAAAATAGCAAGGTGGTGAAAAGGACCTTAATTCAAAGGTTTCAGGGTATTCGAAATGTCGATTCCGATCGTCCCACATATAGGGACTCGGCTACAAAGTTCCAGGTCTAACCGCTTCACAGGAGTGCAAATCATAGGGATTTCCCAAACGGAGTACCCCAAAACAGGTCCTCTCACATAAACGGGTTGCCGAACAGCATCAACATATTCTCGTAACTACGGCGAGACTAGCTGGCAAGGAGATATACGCACATTTGATGTCAAATCGTTATGCTCCATTGTCCCACTGCTATGGCCATTACGGGCCATGATCGATAAAATTCGGCTGTTGAAAAACGTTTGTGTAAACCTCTGTTTGAAAGACAAAGCTGAGCTGAGAAACAGCATGCGCCAAGGAGTGCAAATGAACAAGACAAACTTATGGTAATTCCCCCATGGGATTGTGCTGTCACAAAAATTCTCTCACCAAACGATAAATAGCAGAAAGCCGTATTCACAAAAGGAACAGATTAACATATTACTGAAAGACTATCCAAAAACCGATAATTTGTTGATTGGGTCTGAGGCACGTCATGCTGTGGTTTCAGGTTTACCGCATCATTTGTGGACTCTGATAAGAAGTTTTATGACCATGCTACCAAAACGATAAGCATCACTTGGCATATCTCCGTTTTGTTGCCTTGTTACGGAACCGTGTTGTTCCACTGCTGATCAAAATGTTTTAATGTACTACTTAGAAATACGCAAAAGTAATCGGAACTGTACTTAACTCAAACCCACAGCTAGCTTTTACGCAGTAGCAACGGCACACTAAGTAAGCCATGGGAGTCGTAATACACTCCGTATTATGTACAGCATAATTATTGATACAGTTAAGCAACAATAAAACAATGTTTACTTACGAATTACAATCACTACACATACTTGACCATTTTATCCTTATATGGATGCTGTGATGAAAGCATCCGATTGCGTTATCGAGATCGATGTGAACAGCTCGTTCAAAAATGTTGTCCAGATTAAGGTGCTTTGTAATCTGGAAACCTGCGTCCTCTTGAAAAATGTAGCGCGTAAATTGGATTGGACCAAATACATTGTACTGGATCGTCACCTTGGTTACGCGCTCAGTCACTTGACCCAAAACCGAGAAACCAGTAGAGACGCGGCTGCACTGCCTATTGGACGAGCGAGACGAGACGAGACGAGACTTGGCCACAAAAGCTCTAGATTTATAGGACAAAACGATTACCATAGATGGCCGACAGACATAGAGCGAATCAAATTAAACATTCACATATTGTAGTCAGGGTGTAGGCGCAAATCACGTTACAGGGAGCATCAGAAGGCAACACGAGGAGGAACACAGGCGTTCGACTGCACACCTGCAATCTGATTGGCTGAGTGGGACAATACCACCAGCCACGACCATACCATCCGAGCTGGGACGCCCGATAGATGTGGCTTGACGCGTCCTGGCTGTCTCGTTAGGACATGCGCCTCCTAAAAGTTTTCCACTCGGTTCCAATAAATTGAGTTGGCGAAGAATGATCGCAGTAAACTTATCACTTGTGCAAAGACGGGGAACCGATAGTGTGAGCACTTCTGATTGTGAACAATGCCTGAAGATAAACTTAAGTGCCTAATATATGTCTGCCGTCTACGTTCAACTGGCGACACTGATATTCGTACGCGAATTCCAAGTAAGACTGAACAGGAACCCAACATGACATTGTCAGCTGTGATCACCGAGTATCACCGCTTGCTCTGTTTGTAACATGACACAGTTATGATTGAACTGTCGTTGTTAACCGCAGTGCACATCATTGCGCAGTGGCTACCCACCCGAAGAACCGACAAGTTTGCTGCGAAGCCCCTATTAAAGCTCCCAGTTGCATGCTTTCCATGCGATGACTGACAATATGTGCAATCTTGTTCATTCAAACAGTAAAAAGCGCAGCCGATTCGGGCACCTGTTTTCGTTCCGCCCAGTTATTCGGATGTCTGCTGTTGTTTTTGAGGAACCACTGAAAAAACCGAAGAGACAAGGAACAAAAGTGAATTCGGTTTTGGCCACTGCACCGTTGCACCAAGCGAGTACTTGTGGGTAAAAACTGACGGTAGTCTGGTTGGCCTGTAACTAAACACTGATCCTGACATCACACTGTTTCGTGACTAATAAGGAAGACCAATGGTTGGCCGATGTACAAGGAAACAGGACATTCCACTCAGAGTGCATCTGAAAGAAGGGTTGCACTGATCGATGTGTTAAACAGTGGTATCGGACATAATGACGCCAATGCAAATAGAACGACCTGTCTTGCTGATTATCCGAAACTGAATCTTCTTGGCCTTGACGTGACTGAATGGCTGAATCTTTTGAATATGCCACTCAAGCAGCTGTGTAACAATGTGAAACATCCAACTTCAGCTAGTAGACAAGAAACGAAAACACGTTCGTCGCAACCTGACAGAAAAGTTATGAAACAAAATCGGCGGTGTGTTCCAATAAGATCCTGGTTGATATGCCAAAACAAAAGCAATACTGAATTTACGTCCAGATGCCGTACCTGCTTTCCAGTCAGAGCAATCTACGCCGTAAGTTGTTCTACCAGATTTGGAAAAAGAAACGGGCAGGCTTCAAAAATCCAGGGTTATGCGATCAATCAACTACTCTCCCTGGGCAACCGATTCTGGTCGATGATGGTCAGCTAGATGGTAAGCTGGAAGGAGGGTGAAACCCATATCTCTCGGACGTAAGAAAAATAGCGATCCCATTGATAAGATCTAGGTTGAGAAAAAAGATATTGAATGTGTGAGGCTTTCTGAATAGGAGACCGGGTGATCTAACAAACGATGATGACCACTGTTTCATACAAACACTGCTGGCAGCATCCGTTTCAGATTACCCTGTCACAGCTATCAATGCCAAAGGATGTTCACGTGTACACATACAGAGAGAGAGAGAGAACCGATCACACGAGGGCTCATTGTTCTGACACATCTTCACTGAAATGGGGGAATCGATGCTAAACCACGATCGGAAACACTTACGATTGAGGTCTGTACAGACCCATGAGGTAAATTTGTGAACAAACACAAGTCATGCATGATGCAGTTTGTGTCCATGACTCAGCCACATTTGATCATTGCACACATGTATCGGAATGTCATTCTACGGCACAATCACAATGTTAAACCCTTTGTGGTAGGAGTGTTTTGTGTCGATCCAAATCAGTCGACCTTCATACCTAACATATAACGTTATTCAGGACACTGCAGGTTTCTATAGAGCACATTGCAGCCTAACTTATCAGTCATTTTCGACGAGCTGTCTATTTCGATCTCAATGATGCAGCCAGTTACCCCCATCATGGCACCGATTTAGAGTTGAAACGGTCAAATTAGACATGCTGACAGGGCATGGAACAACAAAATTCAATAACCAGGTCAAAAACCTAGGAAATACTATACGTCACTTAGCGTTTTTGTAACATGATTACATGACATCAAGCTTTAGTTCACAAGTGGTGAGGAAAACCTGAAAACAACATGATGTGCCTCCGGTTCGGTGGAAAAATTACTAAGTTTCGGTCAGTCTTTTGTTAATCCACAAATATGTTTTTCTAGTGAAAGCGGTTTTTTATTAGACCGGCTGATGAAGTAATTATGACATAACGGTCAGTTGGAAAAACGTTGCATTTTTACTTCGTCCATCGGCACTCACTAATGCATGCTAGTTCACAGCCCTGCGTTTACTAAGACGTGTGTCAACAGCCAGGTGTAATCAATCGTGTACCGTGATGGTCGAAACACCGGGCTATGGAGCTGAGCGACCTGCCCCGACCTGCCCCGACCAGGCACGACCCATCCTGGGGCCGTTCGTTAACTGCTTTTGGATAAGCCCTTTGCGTAGGCCTGTCAGTTGGAATGTCCGCTTGCACACCGGATTTTGGACCTGGATCCACACGTGTGGGATCATCAGCAAAACACACGGACAACTCTGGTAAATTGGTCATCTGTGTGTGGTGCAGATTTCAGCCGTCATCATCATCATCCGAATGGCCAGATAAGTCGGACAAGCCCCGTCTCGCGTGCTACAGCAGTAACCATCCGAGTAAGTCTAAAGACTGTCACGACAGCGGGGGACAGAGTAAATAAAACAGTCGGGGTAATCGATCAGTGACGACTTCCAAGCCTGGGCTAGTAGTGTCCGGGTTAGGAAGCAGACCATCGCAAGTTCACTCCGATTATGAATGACCTACGCATGACGCAGACGAAGCAAACCCCCTCATGGGAGTGGCATTGGTTACTGGGTCCTAGTTAATGTGATACATAGCAGGACGACTGACGTCAAACTAACAGCAAGTAACCGCTTCCCAGTACTGTGGCTAGGGGTGGGTTATTATGAATCAGCCAAACAATTCACTACTGGATGCACATTATCTATCCGCTTCGTCTCGCCGATATTTTCTGAGACATATATGCCGAAGAATCGAACTAACCACCAACCCCAAGTAGTTTCAGCTTCCATTCCATCCACACCGTTCACTCTGTTTTTTTAAAAATATTTCTCTTAACCACGCTAACCGATTCATACATGTACGGGTTACCACTTTCCTAAATCACGTCCGAGGAGCACATAATTCTCTCATCGTTGTCTTGTACAAATCCATAAGCTTAAGCCAATATTATGGCCAATCCAAATAGGGTATGTGTTCACTCACTCAGTCTGAATAGAGAATTTCTTCGTGGTTTGTCTGTTGTTGCTGATTGTCCACGTGATCAACGATGACTATCAGCTATTCATTACGTCATCATTTCAAATTTGCTCTTACGCGTGACGTTCATTCGTTTATTCCACAATTCACAAACTGTGGACCAACACACGGTATCGGTATATGAGAAGGGGAAGACGACTGATTTTGGAACAACCTTACACTGTCTACGTTACTGTTCAATTTTATCACGTCCATACATTAGTAAGTGTAACGTTCATGAGCTGTACGTTGAGTAACGCATCCGATTTCCATGACCACGAAGTGATAGAAGGAACAGTTATCGAGAAAACAACGGTATTATTGACACAAGGTTTACTGCGTAAACAAAATACAAATCTCGATTCGTTCCAAGTCCCGAGTGGGTTTTGACAGCCCAACGAAACCAGACGAAAAGTTACGGGACCGACTAACAATTACGACTGTTACGGAAACAGAACACAAGCGAATTAAGCCGCAGTTATACAACTTGGGACGTGGGGTATGGAACCAATAGAAATCATACAATCTATACTGAACATCACCCACAATTTGTCGCAGCTGTCGCATTCTCACAGAGCTTTCCAGTCGACCCGTTCCGAAACGACGCACTAGACTCTGGCTGCTTCTCTTCGAAAGAGGCCCACTGGAAAGTCTTCGGGAATGTGACTGATGCGATCAATTGTGGGTGATGTCCAGTCTATATGAAAAACCAAAATTCCATTCTACTCGTCAGAAACCATACAATGTTGACAGCCAGTGGATGGTTCGTGGACATAACAAAGAGCACGCGGACGTGCGCGGTCACTGATAATGCGGGGTAGACAGGTACACGTTCTATATCTTTTTCCGTACTGGTTTCTCTTTTAGGCATAAGAATGTATCTTTCGTGTAAAAGCCTTTCGCTTTAATGCAGTAGAATTTCTCCATTGTATTTTTAGGCTGTGGAAGTAGCCTATGATTGTTCTAGTGGACTCATATTTTACGGCCTTTTTGATTGCGATTGCAAGCATCGGCTGCTGTGCTAGGACAATGTCCGAGGGAACATTTGAGTTGTGAAGGCCGTCATGTCGGGGTATAGAGTCCGGCCTAGAGGGGGCAGAGAGTACAACCCAATGATTGGACCACATGACGGCCTTCATAACTCAAGTGTTCCCTCGGACATTGTCCTAGCACAGCAGCCGATGCTTGCAGTCGCAATCAAAAAGGTCGTAAAATATGAGTCCACTGAACCAATCATAAGCCAGTTCCACAGTCTAAAAATACAATGGAGAAGTTCTACTGCATTAAAGCGAAAGGCTTTTACACGAAAGATACATTCTTATGCCTAAAAGAGAAATCAGTATGGAAAAAGGTATAGTCAGTAGAAGTTTGGCCAATGGGTTAACGCAACTGGGATTGGATTGGAAAGGATTTTGCCTTCATCCAGAAAGGCTCCCATAGTACGCCAGGGTGCTCCTTGGGACGTGAATTTCCAGCTTTTTACGTATTCATAGCCTTAACAACTGGAGAACAATTAGTTGTGCATGTGTCATAAAATAATGCCAATACTGATGGACCAGGTGGGAAAGTTAGTTAACGATCACAGTTTTAACTATTGAGAACTATGTTGCTAATTTACTTTCGTGATTTTTGTATGGACATCTTGCGACTGTCGATCCTATAACCAACGGAGTTCGCTGTGATGGTTTGATTTACGTCCCTGTTTCATTCGCGGTATCGGCTGGCGAATCGTACTAACCGCCAGGTGCACTTGGTATGAGCTTTTCCGAGACTGTTCCCCCTGTAGATCTGTTCTGTGAACGTTCCTTGTACAGAGCAGCACGTCTATCGCTTGTAAAGGATATCGCTGTCCAGAATGACATTGAACCTTGTCAATTAAACTCATACCATAGTAAGCCAAACGTGATACGAAGACTATATCGCCGGTTATCTAATACCCAAATGTAAAACAAAGGACAATAGCTTAGTCATTCATCCTCTCGACTGAATATTTCCAAATGGAACGACTAAAAGTGTTTCATTAGACAATGGCAGTAGGGTGCTGCAGCCACACTCCTGACCTCTTCAGCTAAGTCCTCCAGACATCTCAATCGTCACTCACGTCGGTCTAGCATATGAAAGAGATCATCCGCGCATCTATTGCTTCGCTCGGTGCTTGACCACACTCCATACACATTCGACTGGATTCACAAATTGAGAGTTTGACACCAATCATTAGAGCTGTTCACCCGTAAATACCGAAATATACGAAAATGTTTTCAAGGCGCATGTGGCTTAGCGCATCGTTGTGCACTACCACCGAATTCATTTTCTCATGATACATGAAGCTAGCTAATACATTTCATAGCCAGCCGTGATACGTTGATTTAGTATGTGAGCAGCGTTTGATGGATGATGCCAGCAGTACCGCGTTCTGCCACAGCACCAATTATGTGGACACTTCTTCCTCAGCTGCCAACAACAGTTGTTGGATTTCATATTGATAATTCGAAGAGGAGAGACTAAGATGTACCGTGCGATGTTAGTTGCCAAGATAACGAATGACAGAACTTGTTAACAATCAGGCACAGATAAGCCATCACATACGTGGCGGAAACTACTAGGAGATATTCCAACTGATTGAAAGGAATATACGATCTCACAACAAATACGACTGCTCTCATGAGAAACATAAGCGACCAGATCTAATCTAATTAACCGTGGTTTAGTCAGGCACGCCGAAATTGTTATACTGTTTTGATTTACGTGGAAGTGGACAAAATGACCATCTTTGGTCAACCAAGACAGCGAAAAATCGTGGACATTCTATTGTTGCCTGACACTTTGCATGCTCCTAGTTTTGACAATCCCAATCAACAAAACGAGTGACATAGTTGTTATCTTCTAACTTCGGTAAAGTATGAGTCCAAAAGTGTGGTATTGTTCATTCCAAACCATGACAAAACCTTCAGGTTGAATTCGTCATGCGTCCCTTTTATCACATGTGGATTATATTTTGCTCATCGTGAAAATAAAGCACACATTTTGTGCGCACGATAGTGGAGTTGAACTGGTTGACGGAGCAGTGAATTACTTAGAGAGCATATAAGTACATTTGCATACTGATCGAAACTAACTAAGATGAAGGCGCATCATACTGTTTGTAAGACTGTGTTAATTCATCGGCTGACTTCTTCTGGAATAAATAGAGAGATTAATCGTTGATACCTAGTAGGTTAGCTGAGAATCGGTACTTTCATTTCAGTGAAAGCAAATCAGGGTTTGAGGCACCGAATTGTGTAGTTCATTCTATGTATGGCTATGTGTTCCAACTGCATTAGCGCACATAGTTTGGACAATGATGACATTGATGTGACAAAATATCTCTATCCCACTTTGAAGAGTGATCTGATTGCGACGCATTATATGGTGTAGATCATCTGATGAACTGAGCATGAAAGTGTTGACAAGTTGCGTGTTTTTAATACTAGTTTGTTTTATAGCAATGAACGTACCGTTAAGTGAATGAGATGTTCGATGAAGTTTGTCCACAATGGGACCAGAACTTATTTGTAAGCTGAAGTACTTCGGAAATGAGATACACCGCCATAGAATGAACTAGTAGGTTGGACATTGTGGAAACAGCGTAAACCATCTGCAACCGGTGATTACTTCCGTTCATCGGCCGGTATGGTTAAAGAAATATTGACCTTTAGCAAACTATCTCACTGCAAATTGTTGTTAAACTCTTGACAGTAAATGTACGCTTAAATCTGAGTCAAGAAATTAAATCAACAGATTTCTTCTTAATCGATACGAATTGTGACCATCAGCTAATTTTTCACGACGTTTGTAACTGTTAACTAGAATAACACGGTACTGCATGTGTACGGCAATGTATCTCACATTCTGTCCTGTTTACGAACAACCAGCTAACGATCAGGAAACTTATTTTTTGCATTCTATAAATGAATCCTACTTTGTACGCAGACATTATTAGATCCTACTGGTGAGAAATGGCTACACATTCATAGTATACGTTTACCTTCGATGTCACACAACTTCACTATCGTTTTTGTCCAGACAAAAGAAACATCAAAACACGGTACCATACTGTCTACCCTATAGTTTATCTTTGCGCCCGAATTAAAACGTTGTCGTTGTGAGACAGCACTCGACAGTATGTTTGTTCAGTTTTCGCACCCGTTGGAAACAAAACAGTCTAACTTGGGCATTATTTTTTTAACTGGCAATCCGTATTAATCCCAATGCCTCAGTCGTGACAATAACTCACAGTTGAAATGGCAAAATGAACCATACTATCATAGAGGAAAATAGCAAGGTTCAATAACCAGGCTGACATTTTGAAGTGCGGACCATGTGGTACTGACAGGCTGCAGTGCGGTGGTATGAGTTATCGATTTCTACTCGTGCTTTTGATGATCGGGCACGTCCGCGTCCCGAGCCCTTAGACTGAACACTGGCAACGATGAATGTGGGCTGTTGGGATTTATCCGGGATGGAGCCAACTAGGGTCCACATGATCGGTCTTGGCGTTAATTTTTTGGAGCAACTATGGTAACCGAGATATTTGATCGACAAGGCTCTAAAGTGAAGAAATGTCAGACGAAAACCTTTTAGAATGTCCACGAAGTTAGAAACACTGGGATGAACGTACGCGTTCTTGCACATAACATGGGAATGGAATTTAGACAAAAAGACGTATGTCAGCTCTATACCTTTTCTAATTTAAGATATATTGATTTCACATTTGCGTGTTTCGGTATCACTTTAGGTGTCCCAAGTGGTTCATCTGGGTTTCAACAACGAACGGGGTCGCACGGCCAATGCGAGCATGGATAGGCTGACAGGCAGAGATTGGGTCGCTCTTATGGAGTGGGAGGATAGATTAGCCGGTAGGAAAGAGTAGAGAAGGATAGTGAAGTGCAGAAAAACATGTATGCAGTGAACACTGAGAGCGCAGATGCGTCCGTACGACCTAGAAGGCACAGTGGCAGCACTTCTGACAAACCGGTATTTTGTCAGACCCACCATCAATGCACCGCTGTCCTCACAGCCACACTAAGTGAAACGGGGGAGAATGCACATTTTAGGATAACATGCTCGCCTCTATGGTCCCATTGTTTTGGCGACCACGACCCATGATCGATAATACCTGACTGTTCATGCAAGTCTGTGTAACCGTTTCACCTCTTCAAAGTCAATGCTGGAGTGGAAGCCAGCATGCACCAGTGAGTTCAAGTGGTTTGTGCTATCACGATAATGTTTTCGCCAAACAATAAATGATAAACCTATGCATTTATGATCAGCATAGGTTTTCTAAACACTGAGATTGTCGTCGAAAACTAATAATTTCCCCATAGAATCTGAAGCACGTCACGCTGTGTTTTTAGATTCACCGCGCCGTTTGCGGACTCTGGCGCGACGTTTTATGGTCACGCTACCATAACGGTAAGCGTCGTTTGACACATCTCACTTTTGTGGCCTCGTTACTGGACCGTGTTGTTGCGCTTCTTGTCAGGAGGTCATATTTGAAACATGTCTTGTTTGTCCCATGTTATCCATATTTTTGTGCCAAGACGAAGGCAACTTGCTGTGTCGTTGAGGTCGACGTTGGGAGTTCGTTCAAAAGTGTTGCCCACAATGAGGTAATTTGTTCTCGGAAAACCTGCATCTTGTTGAAAAATGACATGCACAAACTGTACTGGACTAAATATCATACCGGAATCAGATCACACTGGTGGACTGCGACTAAGAGAACAATCTGTTGTTTCGGAGGAAACAGTTACTAATGCTGAGACATTTTTGTACACTACAGATGTACCATACTGAGCATATAGAGACGAATGGATACCATTATATAGGACTGGCTACATTTTGATGTATACTTGTCGGTGCCATTTACAAAATTATACGGGACCATTTGTACATTCCATGCACTAAATACTCGGTATCCAGTCTCAGTGGCATTTTTGTATGTTACCTCTGCATAATACATCTGTGACTTATGACAATTGAATGCATGGATGAAACACCCAGAATAATAATAGATCGATCGCGGTCTGCAAGCTTGGGTGACTAGTGTCCGGGCAGGTGGCACATGACTGCAATCCCACTCAGACTTTGGGCAACCTAGGTTTGATTCCTCCTCTTCCTCATCGTCATCATAGCAGCTGTGAGCCTGACCAAAAGGTACTGTGGCTCGGGCCGCCGTTCACCTCAACAGTGACGTAGAATATCCTAGAAGAAAACGTTACTGAGGAGGCTGAAAATTAATGAGAGAAGACTAACAGGAAGAATTAGGAATGGTGTGGATACAGGTCCGCCATTGAATGCGACACATTGCCATCTCGGATAGCTTCTCTAACCAGTGGTTTGAGTGATCACGAGGACCCCATCCAGACAGGTGACACCTACCCACTCTGCTCAGTGGAGCAGTCAGGGTCTTCATATTTCGTGACCACGTTATTGCTTGATCACCATGTGGTTTCACCCAACTGTTATTGGTCTCAGTATATAATGCTCGGTACGGTAAACGCTCAGCTGGCATACGAAATACGTGACCTAACCACCGTAAGCTATGCACCGTGAGTAGTTGGCCAATTGATCGCGCATCCCGAGCGTTCCGGAATACGCGTCGGCGAACTACCACATTGCTCACACAATCAGTCCATTTAATGTGGGCTAATTGGCGGAGACAAAGATGGCCAAGCACAGCAAGTCTGATGATATCTTCCTTGCGAACAGGCCACGTTTCCGAACCCTAGAATAACACATCGTACACAAACATTATATATTCTTCCTTTTCAGCGACAACCTAACGTCTTTTCGACGCCAGAGACTAACCTCCTCGTGTGAGTAGCGTAGAGGTTTTATAGCCACTATGCCAACGGAACGGTACAACTAAGAGCAGGCTAGGTGCAGGTGACGGCATTCCGTATCATGGCTGGTCGAGAAGATTGTGAAGATAGCGCAGAATAATGGAGCCACCGGCAAGCACAACTGTATCCTGAGAACTGCCGTCTTTGAACGCGTTACGAGTGTGCGGATCACCAACATTAAAGGCAGAGATGGCTTGGACAGCTGTTAACGAACCTTGGACACATTGTGCAAACCGGTAGCAACCGGGATCAGAGTAATGCTAGTTCGGTTATGTGCTTTCAGCTACGACGCCATAGCCCAAGATAACCTGGAAACAATTTCAACGTTTTCAGCTTCACTAGCCTGAACCGGGTCTGATACACACTCCCTTATTCTAACCGCTCACAGTCATGCTTCTTTGGGTTTACACGGGGTGCTAGATATGCGGGTTGGACCACGAGCTGAAATGCAACGCATCATTTGTAACGACTTATGAGCCTAAGTACCATGTAACTTCAGCCAATGCGATGAACAAGTCTATTAAAAGTTGCCCGTAGCTGTGCATGTATGGGATGCATTATACTACTGTTCTACTTCTGAAATAATCAATAGGAGCTCTTCCTCACAGTTTATACTGCATACTGATTCCTTAAGAGTAATTTGAGTGTCATTGTTCGGTCACTTAGACATCACTTTGCTTAATCATTTCTCGTTTCTATTTCAGTTGTGTGACTGTGCAACTCCCTCCGACTCCGTCCAAATTTCACTATATCTTCAACATGCGTGATCTTAGTCGAATTTACAGTGGCCTGTGTATGATGACTGTGGACCGTTTTAGCCATGTCGAGCAGTTGGTTCGCCTTTGGTGTCACGAGGTGTATCGTGTCATAATGGATCGGCTCATTTTGGACTCAGATCGGCAGCTCGTTCGTGTGAGTGTGTATGGTCTGGCCAGGCCATCTGTTTGCAGTTGTCTTAGCATTTTGCTTGTGAATTTGGCAGCCATGATTTCTTAGCAATTTATTACTCTCACTTCATCCTGAAACGTTGTTTCACACTGCCAGTTAGTCATCTTTGTTAACCACAGCCGTTTTGCAGAATCTGTTTGTGCATCGTAGCCCAATTGGCAGGATGAGAACTATTGTCGAACTGCGTTTGCTTTGTCTGAACGTTGCTGGAGAACACTCATTGTCCCCAGTATCGTTAGAGTTCGCCAGCTTAGCAGTACGTAGGGCATCCCAGCGACAATAAATCGATGCATTCTTTTTATCCAGCCTTTGGCTACATAGCTCAAAGCCTCAAAACAGAGTGTAAATAGAATGTCATCTTGACGACCAGATTGTTCATGTCCTTACTCAAAAACATTCCCTTAATGAATATTGGCCGGAAATGATGCAGGGTTTGCATGAATGTAAACCAAATGTATGGCAAATAATTTGAACATTTGTTGGAATAACAGTTCACTTCACGTTTTCACATATGTTGTTTTACTTAAATCAAGTTAGATGGAAATTGTGTACTCCAAGGTTAGGCTGAGATAATTTTGTTTCTCTATGTTTCGCTTACTTTAGTGGGCTGTACTACGGAACTTGTTCCGACCGTAGGTGATGGCAAAAAAATGCTGACTGCAACGGAAGATTGTTAAACGCTGTGTGTTTACTGCATCGTATCCATTAGTACTTTTGAGAGAGCCTGATATTTACTGTCCAGTAAGAGATATTTTATCTTGTTTAATACAGGAGACAGCGGTACTCTTTTTGTTGTGCAAACTCGTCTTGTTTGTTAATCTGTTCCCTTCCTAAAAACTGTCCCTTGTCGAATTCTTTTTGGGACTGCGCTAAGATGTTTGGCCAGACAGTGGTTAGTGACATGCAATTTCGACCTAAAGGATAATAGCGTTTCTTATAATGAGTAGAGGATTTTGGTTGGTATACGTTGAGCACCGCTCGCAAATGATCGCAGCTTCCGCATTCCTATAAGTATTGACTGTTCTGTTGTATCCGGTCCATGACCCCGCGACGGTAAGCATTACTCACATGTGCGGTTAGACGTTTACACATGGTGGTTTGGTCAGTGACACAGTTTTCAACCGGGTTGTCTCATGAAAGCTGGGCCAGTGTTCTGCTGCCGGCCGTACCAAGGATATGGATTATTGATGGGCTCTTACAAGAGGGAAACTCGTCATCATCATAGACCGCAATACATCAGTGGTTCACTCTGATGCTTAACTACCACACAACCACGAAGAAGAAGCAACCATTTATAGGATGAGAGAAGAAATAAAGAGAAAGGGGAGGGGACCTAACGACTAAAAATAGCTACATTCAAACATACAAAATCAAGGCGCTTACGCCTTGCAAACAAACAATTGAGCTGTAAGTGTAAGTAATTAAGGGAAAATCGAGGATAATTATACTGTCGATCATCATTGTCATGACCGTGTGACTTGCCCAAACCTGCCACTTAAATGGGCTTGTTTGCGTTCACGTTCGATGTCTGTGGCGCCTTTCAATCCTGCTAAGTGATCCACTAAGCAAGGCCGTTACTCGGGGTCACTTCACTTCCGGGGCTGCCACAAACTGAGGAATAGGCCGATTGACTTGATTGTAATGAAACTGCGCGATCCGATGTGTGTACTGAATGCACACAGACAACCCCATTTAGTGTTGGGCGTAACCAAGTGATAGACGATCAGAACCATTTATTCCTCGTCTCTGTGTCCAAGCTGCTTTAAAGGTGCACACTAATCTCTCTGGTTGAACGAGCCATTTTACTCAAGAAAACGCGCGATTATTGACCGACAGTGTGTATCATCCTGTTAGTGAGGAGTGAAAGTTTGTTCCCTACATCTTCATCATGGATTTAACCCACACCTGTTTCTTCCTTTTATTTACTTCCCGGACTGTAGTGTTTCTACAAAGCGTAGTGGAAAACAGAACCATAGTTATGATTGACGTCAAGCTAAAACACCTTGTAAATTGTACACAGTCTCCCAACGCCTCTAACTACAGAACCTGCTATCGACTATGCCAGCTCGGAAGGCCGTATCCAGATCGTATTTCCGTTCACTCATTCGTTCATTTCTAAGCGGCCATGAGCCTGATCAAGGGAACTGTAGATGGAACCGCTTTTTATCGCATTATTGATAGAGGACATTCCAGAAGAAGAATTTCATAAAAATGAAGAAAAACAAGAGGGAATCGAATGACAATAAAGTGAATGGTGTTGTGCATCAAAGACGGTAATACGTCCGTGGTCCTCGCTGACGTTTAATTGCCATACAACCGTGGGGAAAAATAAAACCTTGAGCAGGAGGAAAGAAAGCAGTCAGAGAGAGGGACCCACCTACAAAAACAGCTACTACTAATACGTAGTCTGAGATTGGGTTAATCCCAAGTTGAACATCACTCACATTCATTCGCAGCCTTCGTATTCATGTAGACTTTCCACCCAGCTCCTTTTCAAGAGAAGCAGCAGCTAGTCTGACGTCCACACTAATTGTTAGTATACGAGAGTGTATATGACAGCTTACAAATCCCACAACCATCGTACCTTGTCTTATTTTTTTCATCCTATTTTCCTCCCAACTGTTAACTTCCAGGCGATAATCAGTTAATATTTTGTCAAGTGTGTTTATATTTCCATACGGCTGTTTGACGTTTCTTCCACTCACCAAAAAACAGAATTTTCTTATAGTCAACTGTTTGAATAACCATTCGTCAATTCCGCTCATAAATCCTCATGGTCATTCTTTCCTTCCTTTTTCGAAAGATTGACATGTTTGTTTACTTTTTCGCTTTGAAGAAATGTATCCTAGAACAGCTGGATACGAATTACAAAGAATGTTTGGAATTTGCTACCACCGAACCACTGTTATTTGGTGATTATCGAAATGCCATGGATGATAGTGAGGCGCGAATATACGAGGATTTGATGGATTATGACAATTGTCGTGTCATCTGTCAGGAGGTAAGATTCAATTCTTATTCTGACCGTTTTAGTCTCCCTACTAAGATGATTACTTGTTATGCGCGTTTGCTATAAATAAGTGTTATGATAAATCAGACCGAACTTGAGGCCGATCGGCATTACGGGATATAAAAATGATATAGAACAAATCATTTACCGATTGAATCTCAGGGTATTCTTATAGTGGACTTTGTTGCATATAGCCAGGACGATGAAACAGAGTGAGTGGTTTGAACAGTATATTAGTTGAACTTGATTTCGGATGAACGATACAAAACAGTCGACACTAGTGAGAAAAAGAACTGTGAACTATAGAAGCCCCCTGCATACATCTGTACGGTGTTTGTTATGCTGAAGAAAAAGAAGGTTTGGTATTTTGGCAAGTAGATAAAATGAACAAATCGACATCAACTTCACTATTCACGGTTGTCTCAAAAACATTAAGTAACAGTAGTCCTACGCTGGGTTATTATCTTCGGGTTTAAAGCATGGTATTTTTAGGAGAGTAGACAAGGGGTAGCTTAACACCAATCCACTTAGCTCTTGAGTTACGCACTAAGAAAAACGTTGAACCGACTCCCTGTATGAAGACTGAAGTATCCAATAGTAGAGTTTGCGTGGTCTGGTGGCAAAATTAACACCTTCCTGAGAACGTTTTTCTATCCTAACAGTCACCTGCATGACAGACGTGCTGATTTAGATCTTCATCATAATCATAACAGCCATGAACCTGACCAAAAGGTACTGTGGCTCGGGCCGCCGTTCACTTCAACAGTGACATGGAATATCCTAGAAGAAAACGTTACCAAGAAGGTTGAGCATTATTAAAAGAATACTAAGAGGAAGAACTAGAAATGGTATGGTTACAGGTACGCCATTGACCGCGACACATCGCCATCTTGGATAGCGTCTCTAACCAGCGATTCGAGTAATCACGAGGACCTCACCCAAGCAGACGACACCTACCCACTTTGCTCTGTGAAGCAGTCAGGTTCTTCATATTTCGTCAGTACCACAAGCGGCAAAGTTGGCTCGCGTTCACCCATCGTTGCCGATTCCTATCGAATGCTCCAGTACTCTGAATCTGGTAACTTCTTACACCACTCTAACTGTGAGCTTCACCAGCTATTGAGGTAGCGTTTGATAACGATTTAATCAACACATCTAGACCACTCTCCTTATGTACGTAAATCAATGCAATACACTCGGTTTCCTACAGAGGTTTATCTAAAAATAAACTATTTATATACCAATAGATACATCCACTTCGAGTGTATTGGCTTATTTTGTCTCGTCTTTCATAGTTACATCCAGACCGAGTGCATTGTCGTGTGTTGTCGGTTGTATTTTCTGGTATCTGGCCATTACATGCAGGTCGATTGTACTGGCTTATTTTGTCTGGTGTTTGATAGATTTTAGACGGCTACCACGAGAGTGTGGGACCACTGATGATGGTCTTGTTCGATGATGCAGTGGATCACCTGACGCGGATTGAGCGTGTCATCCGGATGGACGGTGGGCATGCCCTCTTAGTCGGGGTCGGCGGATCTGGCAAACACAGCTTGGCCAAATTGGCTGCTTTTGCAGCTGGTTACGATCTCTTTGAGATCCATTTATGCCGAGGTTATGGGGAACGGGAATTTCGTGATGAGTTAAAAACGTTGTTCTTACGTCTCGGCATGGAAAACAAGCCCACCGTGTTCCTGTTCACTGATCAGCATGTAGTGGAGGAAGGCAAGTCCGGAAGCGAGAGCATTTCTGATATTTGAATTGCTTGTTTTTAGTGAATCTGTACCAAGTGCTTTAATTTTGTTAGCTGTAACTTTCAAGCAGACGATGAATTTGTTAACTAGACTGAGTTTGGAAAATGCGCATTTTTTATAGCTCTTTAAAACGAAAACAAACAGGTGATGTAACGATTCACGTCTGATCGTTGAGTTACGCGTAGCCTGTAAAACGGATCCCTAAAATGAAAACAAGATTGGATCCAACAATTTCTAGGTTACTACTTAAGGAGTGCATCATTAATTACAAAAGGCAAACTTCAATCGTTCGCGACGATAGTCTCGACTAGCAAAATCAATTGTTTCTCAGCAGGACCAGCAAAGTCAAGGGTGAGCCGTCACGCCAGTAGACCATGGCAAGAATGACTACTCGCGCCGCGGACATTTAATGACACATTAGTCCAATAAAACAACACGGGGTGGGTGAGGTAGTGGGAGCATGTGTCAGGTTAGTGGGAAAAAATAGGGAATGCAAACGATGGGGACGAATTTTCTCAGTTCTTGGATCAACAAATTTACAGGTGCTGTATGATTCAAAAGTGTTCTTCCCTCTTCCAGTTTGGAAGCGCGTGATTAGATAACGTGGAAACATGGAAAACAAACACGGTAAGGAAAAATCTGTAGGGCACGAAACATGTTGTTTTTGTGATAGACCTCATCGCATGTGCAAATGAAACACAACTTGTCAAATGAGACATCTAGTCATACCTACCCTACGTCGTATTTAAGGTGACCCGGTAAAGCATTCAGGCCAACTTGAAAAAGAGGGACCGTGCCAATGGATTCATTTGCTTGACATTTATTTCTAAAATTCTGCCGAGTAATTGGTGCATTAAGAGTTCTGTTATCTTGTTTCGTCTGTACGTAACAAATTCTCCACAGTGCTGTTCAGCGGAACTCCGAGTGATATTGGCTGTACTGGCTTAGCCACGAAACTTGAATGATTTCGACATTCACAATCAGATGGAGGGGAACTTGCGGTTTCGCAACAGAGTTCGACAACAAATACCGTGCGTGCGGTATAGCGCCTTAGCCAATTGCAATATCGAGGGGTGTGTTGAATACTCGCGGAGAGTACAACCCTGGCCGTTGAGATGTTTGTCAGAAAACAGAGGGGAGGGGTCAAAAGATCTCTGAGTTCTAAAGTCCGAAAACCATTTTCAGGTCCCATATCTAATTGCGCCGCTGAAGCTTATACTAAACACAAAAAAACAGCGTGAATATTGTACGAACTATGTTAACCACGAGGAAGTAGTGTTTTCAGTGTTGGTAACCATGTGGGTGAACAAAACATAAGACGGATGCAATTTTCAGTACATCGGCGAATAGTACATCAGTGTATTAGTAGATGAAATGGCTAGATATTTGACTTAATTGTTGTATGCAATAAAAGTGACTTCAGCAGACCATCGCCCTGATTACACGGAACATGAACACCTACGATCTGTCTGCACTTTGTACTGTGACTTGAATGTTCTAAGCGCTTTAACGGTGCTGTGCACACCTGTGCAAATAACGCGGTGGGGTGCGCAGATGTTGAAGTAGAGTACAAGTCAGACACAAAATTAGTATCAATTGTATCTGTTTTCGTACCGAACACATCGTTGCTGGACTTCATGATCCAAGCGTGAATTAAACAATAAGGTCAGATACTTTTATGCAAATCGTCAATTTCAATTCACTTCATTCGGGTGAGCTAACGAATATATGTGCGTCGTTCGGTTGAAAAGCGGAAACAGCGTACTGACAAAATAGGCAACAATATTAAACTGGTGTTTGATTAGAGGACCGGTAGGACACTTAAAAGTTCCAATATTAGACACGTTGATAATGAGGTCGTAACAGTTAGATAACGTAGAAATAGATTATATTACAATGTTTGGGAAAAAAGTAGAGTCGTGAACCAAAATATAGTTGTGGTAACAGATAAACCGCTGACCCGTGGTTTTTTAAAATAAAATTAATCCAATGGATGGTTGGGGGGAGGTTTTCTTGTAAATGTCACTTTAAAAGTATCGGTTTGCAGATTTTTTAAAAAGAAAACTCACATCCAATGATATCGTAAAGCGTAAGTATCACTAGCTGAGGTTTAAAGATGGAGTTAAACGAAAAGTAATTTAGTGCCGATATTTACAAGTCCCTTCAGGTCGTACAAGAAACTTGTTTGTCGAAGGAGAGAGAAAAGTGATACCTGTGTGTTCCAATGGGCTTTAGCCTGTCAATTTATGGTGAAAAGTGAACACAGTTTGTCTATGCTCTGTGGTCTCCATTGAGCACGGCAGGAACTTTCCGACGTCACTAATCAAACACAGGATATTAACTTTGAGTGTTAGAACAACAATAACACGACTGTGACTTTTTTGTTGGACAGGTTATTTCTCTCCTTCAGAAGTGTCATTTACGTGCTCATGTTTATTACCCGGTTATCTTAGGTTTTCTGGAGTTGCTCAACAACATGCTGACAGCTGGGATGGTACCCGCCTTGTTCGCGGACGATGAACGTGAATCGATCATAAACGATCTACGTGATCAAGCCGTGGGCGCCGGCTACTCAACTGCGCGCGAATCTGTATGGCAATATTTTGTTCGCAAAGTGGCCGGCAATTTACACATGGTCTTGTGTATGAGCCCGGTAAGTGTATAGCCCTGATTCATCATTTCAGTACACCACATTTAATTAGACAGTTTACAATAGGTTTTTTCAGTCATGAAAGACTTTTAGATCGATATACCAGGGAGTCCTGTTTTCAGCTATCCTGCAATTCGGAAATACTGTTACTGTTTACGGATTTGCCACCGAAATACTCGCAACACGAGATGAACAGTGGTATTATCTATCACAACGGTATTTGAGGTGTCGGATTGAGCATTGCCTGCTCAGGTCATTCGGTTTTTTATTGTTCTGTGGTTTAGGATACTTCGATATACTTCTAATAATACGTTCGCCAAAAAGGCTAATACATTCATATGCGACAGGTCGTCCATACTCATACTCTTCGCTCTCCTTGAAGACAGCCGTGCCAGTTACAATCTTCCCTATACTAACTTTCTTTTTTCTATTCTTTGCACACCGTTTCGTCAAGCCGCTTTGAGTTTCAACATGAATTCTCAGTGGGTATTTATACTATTGTGTCCCAAATGAGGCTTGCCGGTACCTAGTGATCAATCATACATACCGTTAATTATGATGGCCCGACTGAAACCCCGTTTCATTGGCCGGTTTGCTGGAGCACACGCCCAGTGGAAAAGTGGGCCACCATGTAATCTGTATTGGTCGAGCGGGCACCTAAATGCACAGAACCATCGACCTGTCACGAACCACAGTACGATGACGAGTGACGTGGATTGTGAAGGTGATGGAGCTATGAGCTGTGTGACTGATGAGATGGACGGCCGAAAACTTGGTGCCATTATTTGGGACAACTTCTACTAATAAGCGAAACCCGCTATGGAATGGACCTTGGAAGACAAGTTGGTGATCGTTACGGTCGTCACTGTTAGTTATTTTAATGATGTATATTACTTGACAGTGGTCAAGTTAATTTCGGTGTCTATTTGCAAAGACCATTAAATTGCACAGCAAACTGATTGACTGAGAGAGCAAACTGTTATTATCCAATCGGTTGTGGAGTTTAGAGTGCCATTATGACCCCACCAACCGTTGGTAACACTACGTCGTGAATTGTAAGTCAACTTGGAACACGGGATTATTTGCACTACACTAGCTTTACGCCTTTGTACGTCAAAACCGCCTTGTTGAAAATCAGTGGACGTGATGAAGCAAAATAAGCTTGTAATGCTCAAAAGCTACCAAACGTCTTTGGACTGTTGTCTTGCGCACCCAACGTGGAAGCTTGTCGGGCACACACCTGCATGCATAAAGCGAGTACCACTGTGAATGAGACTACCGTTGGTTTAATTGTCGATCTGTGGATCTCAGGTGACTCTCCTGAACTTCTGGGCACTTGTTTTAGGATTATGAATGGATCATGGCATAGCTCACTTGGTAATTTGTCTAAATTAAAATGGAGTGGAAAGTTTTGAGATGATTGAGGTTCCTAGTGATCATTAACGCATTAAAATCAACTGTGCACCTGGAGATTTCCGGAGAAAATTCCAATGGTGCTGAAAGGGTTGTAAAAACGACTTTGCTGGAGGCTAACCGTGAACCCAGGCTCGATTCGGAACTTTGGGTTGGAAACTTTGAAAGGCAGTTCCGTTGGTCATCTACCCTTCTGGTTTCGTCCTATGGTTAATTGAGTGTCCCTTGGCCATTGGATGTCTCATATCCACTCGAGACCGAAGTATCGCACGAAATCAGACTACAGAAATGTCACGAACTGTCAGACCCGCGGGTACTCCGGCGTACATTTCCTAGGAACGGGAGCCATCGTCCATTCAGACAACAGACCATCTTGTTGCAGAAACTCAGTGCTACGTAAATCACCCCATCTGACTGAGGCTCTGATATAATCATCACTACTCCAGAGTGATTCTTGCAACTTATGTAACAATCATCAACGAGTAAATCCAATTCAGCTGGTGTCGAAAATACTGCATCATACGAACCTTCTTAGACCGACTTCAACGCCCAACTAATTACAAAACAGGTCGTGTCTCTCATTCACCACGACTTCCTTGAACTAATTTTTCTTCTGTTGACTGATACGACACAACCCCATCTATGAGAGACCGATAGTCGTCCCTTTGACATTCCAGGAGCTTTTGATTCACATGACACAACTGGGAACGTATTGCGCCGAAAGGAGTGCTACAGAAGCATATCATCCTACTCGAAATACTTCATCATCAGACTGCTAGTAGCTCGAGGGTACACAACTAATTATCATTTCCCTTTCGTATCGCACGTGACGCTCGATAATGCTGCTAGGTCCCGAGTACTTCTGCTTAGCGTTGTTGTTTACGGTCACCTGGATAGCGCTACAGTCGACTGTCAACACGGAAGTGTGCAAATACTCCCCGATGACAGATTTCAAGACTTATAGTATGCCGAAGGTATTACTATAATGTGTACTGCAGTGCAGATAGTAGGTAACTTCTTCTGCCGACTAATGATATCAGTTCGTCGCTTCGGCGGGCGATTAATTCAATTATTTACAGGCTCATGAAAGAGTGGTATCAAACAACTTATTGTATTTAGCAAACTTTCGGGGAGTTTTATAACTGTTTTACGTTAGTTATTTTCCGGATGCATAAGGGTTCGAAACCGACGTTTTACGTACCCACAGATGGCCACCGAAACAAGGATTCATTTGGTCTGTCTAAGGCACTACTACATTTGATGGACCTTGAAGTATCGTTTGTCCCACATTATGAATTTGTTTGAAATCCTAATCCAGTTATCTCGCTGAGAAGCACAGAGGTGTGATACGATAGTGTACGGTTATTATTAGAAAGTCCAACACTCCCTTCTCATCGTGGTGACTGTCAGGTGTTAGTTGTAGTGTACGGTGTGTATATTCACTGTGGAGAACCCGGCACACGTAATTTTGTATTAAGATAATTACTACTTATAAGTAGTCTGATATAATTTCACTTCCCGTTGGTTGTATTTGGTGTGGTGAATGCATTGTCACGTGTACGTGAATGTCGCCAGACCATAAAGCGATGTTTCATTTGAAATACAGTGCGATCCGGCTAATACGGCTTGTGAGTATATTAATACCCAAGGTCCGAGTGATAGATGCACAGTAATGTCTAAAGGTTGAGCCAATCGCTTTGTGGACAGCAATATTTCACCCCGAAATTTTTCACAAACCCCGTTGCTTTCTCATGCAGCAGTCTGGAAAAAACTGAGACGTTTTGCATCGTTTAGAAAAGAAGCCATTTATGTGCTTCCATTCAATTATGGGTAGCGACTTTGACGTATATTTGGTGTCTTTTTGAAGTAACTCTCCCATCTCTCATTGACCTTTTCATGTAACCCTTTTCTGTGCCAGCGAACGCCTATTATGTTTAATGGACGTAACCGCCTTCTAGCGAGCAATGTATGTTGTGATTGTTCACCAGTTATTCGCAGTAGGAGTGAACGTTTCTCCTTCAGGCGAATTAGGCGGTCTGAGGACCACTCGATGAAACATATCAGGTTTTGTGGGCTAAACCTAGTCAGACACCTAAAAACTCTGAGGCGATGCAACAGGAGTTCATTTGGATTTAGATCAAATATCAATTATCGAGGCAAAACCGTGCCCATGTTGGTCAAACCGACCTGGAGATGTCGGTCTCGGCGGTTTGTGCGTATGAAACATGGTGGTACTCAATGACATTTATAAGACCGTCTCAACTATGTACGTTTGAAACGATTGATTTAGGAGATAGAAATCACACTGACAGTAAAACGGAGCTTATTTGGTTTGATGCCTTCGGTTTGAGCTTTCACACTTCCTCAGTTCTTCAGTCCAACAAGAACCGTGGAGAACACTTTGTCAGGATGTCATATTGGTTTTTGGTCTTTCACAAGAGTGTTCGGCAGAAATGATGCCAAGGGATGAACCAGATTCACTAATACGAGCAGAAACAAATACTGTGTGATGTATACATTTCATTTACTAAGTTCACTAAAACTAACGTAATTTGTGCTGCGGCAAAACTGTTATAGTGCATCAATGATTCTTGCGCATATACCACACGTTGACAAGTTCTTATATGCATCTTCTTTGTGGACGCTGGAGCTGCAAGATTCTGATGTTGTATCAGTGTTTTGGACGAGATGACACGATCTGTTAATTGTTACTCCCGCCAAACCTGGAATATTTGCTATTGGGGTCATAGGTCAGGGGTGTGCATCATCCTTTGAACCAACCATTTTGGGATATACTCAGCCGTCCGTTGTGATATACACCGATCATTCCTGTTAAGGTGATTCTTTCCGCAGCTGCGACGAAACTGATGAACAGCACGAAAAGCAAATAGATCAAACGAATATTGCCCTCAAGTACGACAGTTTATCTCGTTGATGGATTATAACAACCAAATTCGGTAGCCAGGTATATGTGACTTATTACTGAAGTTATCTTCTCACTGATATTCTCTGTCAAGTAGTAAGTGGCAAAAATGCTATTTAGAAAATCTTTCTTTTTAGCAGTTAAGTAAGAAATCAGCTTATTCTTTTACCTGATGCAAATAACGATACATTTATTTTTTTGACCTGTTTACTATTTGTGTTTCTTGATGAGGTATCCACTTCTATTGAATCGTATCTGTTGTGCAATACCTGCAGACTCTGTTAAAAATGTTTTGACTTCACCGCGTTTGTATGCGCCTGATACAAAGCTGACACAGTACCAGTAATGCCCAGTCCATGTCGGTTTGAAATAGACTTTTCAGTTTGTTGTCAAGGCTTTTACTGACCGCGACTGTCCACTGCTGTGTATGACACATAACGTTTGAGAAAAACGTGAGTTACGAGAACCGACATCCAAATGGAAAATAATGACCCTCTGTGAAAAGTTGAACCAGTATTATCCGGGAATTGTCTCTCAGTCGTTCCCAAAATGCGATCCGCCGACGTTGGCTTATGTGGACTTCTAATCACCACCTCGTCAGATTTAGCAAAAACAGTTTAAATAAAATCTGACGTCTTTCAACACAAACACGAATCAGATCTTTAAGTTATTTAGCTGGCAATGGATTTGAAATGTTATGGAGTAATAAAATGTCGAATCAAGTATGATCTCTCCATATTCTAATATGATTAACAAGAAATCAGTTTTAAAAAACAGCTGTTTTCAGTCGTTTCAATTAGGCTTTTGTAATTACATTAGATCTGTGCGGGTGATAATTCATTGCCCTGGTAGGAGTCTTCTGGAGGTCACAGTAGTGCTTCTTCAGTGGGATGCTTCTTCTTGAGGGATGGGTATTTTACTGGCGTGGAACTGGATTAGTCTGAGTGGTGCAGAATTTGTAACAACTCTGTTTTGTAAGAAACGTAAAAGTAGACATGTGGTTGTGATTAACTCTGGGGTCTCATGAAGACTGGCCATAGTAAGTTAACATGATGTAGGCACTCTACAAGGTACTAAATCTAGTGACATTCGTTTGCAACGATGAAATAACGTAGGTCTAGCGAGACAGCAATTATGTAAGTAGACGAATCAGACTACAAAAAAATGTGGAAAACCATTAACAAACTAAATGGTTTTCGTTACTGGGCAACTCAGACTACATTGGCTTTAATATTTGCCAACTGCGTAGTATTTGAACCTAAGAACTCCTGCCCTGGTCAACTGATCAAGTCTTATATTAAGTTCCTGTGTTAGGTGCAGGGCGATGTATGAAAAGTGCTAATTAGCGTTTTTATTTAAATCACTAACCCGATGTGCTGTTATTGCGTAAAGTTGCATAGGTTTTTGTTCGATAGGATTGCATTACTTTTTCTCCTTGGATTGGATATTTTTTGTCTTGTTCCACAAAATACGTTTCTTGTATGGTTTTGAGATTTTTGATTCTTAAAAGTAATATTCGGCGCAAAACGGTTTTATGTCTGGTCAAAGTGTTTCCTGAATGTTAATGTTTCTTCTTCTGGTTTTTCCTATGGATGAAACAGTGTGCATGGAAATCAGAACAAATTTCAACACAGTTGGTGTCAGAAGTAGTTGTGTCAGTTATAATCCATTAGTTATGGGCAAGGTTATTGATGGGCACGTGTAAGTGACACAGGTATTTCATTTTCTGTACTAACAATTTGTCTTCATTGATCAATTAGTTACGGGCATTATAGAGCAGGTTATTATTCTGTCATACGAATGATGATCTAAGTGGGTTTCCGAATGTTCGCATTGTTCCATGGGATCGTCTTGAAAGAAAGCGACTAGCTTAAAAAGTTTTGACTTTTCGATTGGTGTATATCAACTCGGACAGGCAATGTTCACTTTCAGACAAGCCATAGTATCCCATTATAAGCCTAGCTCCATATCGGTAAGTATTACGAAAACGAAAACCTTCAGTCCGAAGAAAATCTATTGTCTGCTAGAGACGCATCATGCAACGCTGGAACTTCGCATATATGTTTCAGTTGCCAACGGTTTACGTTGCACCCACTTATCTTATCCACCACCATCGAAAAACCCCGATACTCTGAAACATTACAAGGTCTAAGTTGAACACCTACTTTGGGACACCTCAGTTCTTTTTCTCGAATGCACTCTAACCCACTCTTTTCAGGACTATTTAGTGAAAATCACCAGACACATTGCTATCCACAAATGTGAACGTCAGGTGAATTTTCTGTGTTGAACCAACTGATACTGAGTGCTTGTTCACATAACTGTTAACATTGCAGTCGAATTCAAGCAAGCGTTGTCTTCGATGAGCGGTTATACGGTTGTTTTTCTATTATTGGCCGCTGAACGAATGTATAGTCCGCATAATATCGGACCGACTACTGATCCCTTGGTGAATGAGTTATCCCCGACCATACTGTGGTTCACGGATGTTGACATAGATTTACATCCCATTTCTGACATCATGTTAACAACAAACTTTACCAAAGTTATAGTCCCATATATGTTGGTTTCGGTGCGCTTGCAGTCTCTGTTTTAGCGAAGTACGTACTTATGCAACTTGTTTGCCCATTGTAGTAAATCCTACATTATGCCTGACTACCATTCTGGTTGTTCAACTTACTGACATGCCGGTTTCCACACGTTGCCAAAATTTTACTTACTAGCATAGTCGACGAACTATCTGTTGATCTTACACTGTGTTACATTGAGTTTAGTCCCTTTACATTAGCTACTGGTTTAGGAAGTTATATATAAGCAGAATGGTTTCAAGCATTAACAACGAGAATAAGTAATCGATCCAAACAACCCTGACCCCCGAGATATGACATTCACCTGCACTTTTGGACGACTACTTATATGACCATTCTAATGAGCCCCTGTTATGCATTCTTTCTTTGGTTATCAACTTAAACAATGTTTGATCATGGACTATCTCATGTGATTTCATATCTTTGTGTTCACAACTGGAACACATACAGTCGCTCCGCTGGACAATACAACATATCGGATGTATCTGAATGAAATTTAAGTCTATATAATAAATGAATCAAGGAGAGCATAACATTACGAACAAGTTGTAATATTCAACCTTTCAATCACCTCGGATGACTTAAAATTATAAATTTTCGAGTGGATCACGAAAATGCTGCGTTGATTCATTACAACAGACTTATAGTAGTCGTTTATGCCATAACTGCTCCTCTTGTCCATTCACTCATCCATCCAGGTCGGGGACACTTTACGAACGCGATGCCGTAACTTCCCTGGTGTGGTCAACAATACTACTATTGATTGGTTCTTTCCTTGGCCTGAACAGGCTTTGTACGCTGTGGTGCGTGTGTTCATTTCGCCCAAGTACACTCTTGTCCCAGAAGAGCAGCGTGAAGCAGTGATCGATCACATAGTGGCCACTCATATGAGCGTACAGGAATACACCACTGAATTTGGTCAAAAATTCCGGCGCACTGTGTTTGTCACTCCCAAACATTACTTGGATTATATCAATACGTATAAGCAGTAAGTTGGCTAATTTACCACTTCAATATACTGGTCTTTTCTATCTACGTTATGCTTCAAAAATGTCTCTCTCGTAACCCGGGGGAAGGCATTTTGATATACCTGCAAGAGATTTTTGTAGCGTGAACGCAGCGTACACGCTTACAAGAAGCATGACTGTTAAGACGGTCTCGTCAACCCGGCGAAATTTAATACCACTCGAGTTGGCGACAGCTGATTGGTCTTAATTTAGGTAACCATTACATCCTGTTGGTTGTTATGTATTGTAATTTGCTCTGGGTCAGTTTACAGCAATACGTTGCATTGTTTTGCCCTAGTGCACGTTAGAGCTGTCTCCAACTATACTAGCTTCTCTCCTACTTACTGCATGGATCGTATTCCATTGGTCATGTTTCGTATAATGTTGATAACATTTCGTATGTTCCAGGTTGTTGTTATTGGACCTCGGACCGAGAAGAATGAACAAATATTAATAGGGCACAGAAGGTTCTGGTTCTCGCCCTTTCATGGGTAAAAAGACTACATCACTAGGAGGAAACTCAATTGCGACAAATTCGGGATTCGGCTGGATTCGAACCAGCAACAGGAACGTCATGCCCAAGAGCGATCAGAGCTCTACTAGCATGAGTAGGACTCAATTACACTGTGTTGCTACGTTATGTTCTGATCGGCGTGTGAAACGTTTATCACAGAAAGCCGTATAGCACAAATCAGCAACCTGAAGTTATTACGCAAACAAGTTGTTCTAGACTACCATTTCCAATAAGCACAGAAGTGCAAGCGTCACACCTGCTTATCTTAACCATGTCTGTAGGTATAACGAACGCGTTAGTTAACAGAGCCTTACTGTCCTGTACAGGCATGGGTGATCAATAAGTAGCCATTTGATCAAGCCTCAAAGAGTGTGCGAAGTCACGGTTGCTATTTTGTAGACGAAAGTTACACCCTATGCTTTGTGATTAAAATTTACCCCGAAAAAATCTGTTCTTGAAATCTTCACTTCGTGGACCTCGTGCCGAACTATCACTTTAAGATTTGATGTAAAATATGTCTCAGGAAACAAGTAGATTTTCTTTCGACCACTGTATCTGATTCTTACGACACGTACAGTCTTGAGGATACAAAATTGCTCCGCACTTAAAAAGGATATCTTGTGAAGGTAAAGACCGCTTAGTTGGGATTCACCTAAACCATGGGCATCATACGAGGCAGTTACAGTTGGGTCATTACGAGTTAGAATGAAATCGCTACATGTAAGTACTGATCTGAATAGCTAAAATGAAAGTGCTGCACGGCCTCTTTCAAAGTTGTGTTGGTTCATCAAATGACCTCATGATTGCACTCTCGAAGTGGCATCAGTTTGTCATCGGATTAGATTACTGAAGAGTGGTGGGAAATTTGGTTAACGTCATTCATGTCTAATCTCAGTCTTCGCACTCAGATTGACTTTCCAGCCAGCCTCTTTTGGAAAGAAACACTAGACTCGACTTTCGCTCTAGTTTGAGTTCGTCAGTTATGCCCATCCTATCCAAACCAGATGTTAGAACTCTGGCCACGCTTTCATGAAACATGGTTGGCGGCATCCGAAACGGATTAGCCTGTCACAGTGACCGAAGCCAAAGGACGCCTG